>BMAW01105885.1:133134-175107 GCA_019974015.1 Nephila pilipes | reverse complement strand
ATAAAGATGTATATATATAAAAATATATATAAAGATGTATATATATATATATATGAATATATATGGAGAAGGGCGTGTTGATAAAACCCATTAATACCCCATACTTTCCTTTCAGATGGTGAGAGAGAGGCAGAGGCATTAAAGTGCGAGATTCAAAGAACTATTCATTTATTTCAAATTTAGCAATCACAACTTTAAAATTTAACATACCAACTTTTAAACTCGACCTTTACAGGTCTGGAATCTAACAATCATTCGGTCCTGCCGTTCTGCTGTAGCTCTAGGTCAACCGCTACCATCATGACGCTGAAATCTGCCATTGTCCAACATTCTTTCCAGCATCTTCTAATTGCCTCTTCGCTTTGACCCATATGACGAGTGATTCTCCGATTTGCCCAAGCTGCCACTTTCAATCTAGTGACACAATGTCTTTCAAACTGTGACAAGTGCTCGTAATGAACTCGAATAATACTTGAAGGCATTTTTTCAGTCTTTAAAGGTGTATTAAATTGCAATGCTACAGAAAATTTGCCCATCAGATTGAGAATCGCTTCTTATAAACATTTGCTGATTACGCAGTTCCAATGAGCTGAAGCTCTCGTTATTCATTTATCGGACTCCAAATTTTAATCAATTGCATGTTCTATCCAAATGTCTTTTCCAACGAAATTTCATTATGATCGGGAAACTCCTTCTTGGTGCGTCATTTTTTTTATAGAGTATATATATGTTCCTTAATGTTTAACTGAATTTCAGATTTTTAGGAAAGAACTGTTATTATTATTTTTAGTAAATGCATATAAACATACCATTTGCTTGTGCTTTAATTTTAGTGTTCCCTAATATTCGAGCGTATTCTTTATCGGGTTAATGGGAATGCGTAATACTAACAAATATTTCAAAAACAACACAAATATTAGGATTTTAGTTAATTACAAACATGTACTACTATCATTAGCTCACATAGAATAACAATTAAGTGAATCAGGCTTTTTTCTAATTTTAGCATGATTATTCGCTGTGTTTTCAATGATTAATGTCTCTTTTCATTTGCGGTATTTTTCTCTTATTACTACAATTGATTTGACATCAGAATTATTTTCTTTGTCATATTTGAATTACTGGGTTTTTGTATCATTATTAATTTCTCATTTTGTTTCGTTTTGGACTGCTTATTCTGATGAAAGACATCATTGTTTTTTTTTTATTTGTGATTAAATGAGAATTCAATTATATGTATGCCTAATTACGAGTATCTCTTTTTGATTAAAATATATTTTGTATCTCTTTCCAAATGACGGATCATTATTTTTTCTTTATTTCAATTAATCATATTTATAAAGATACAACATTAATTTGTTTAAACTGTTCTTTGCAAATTTTTTTCTTACTGATGTTTTTTTTTTTTTTTTTTTTTTTTTTTTTTGTAAAGATAAACTGTCAATATGAAATGACATAACATATCACTGAAATTTATATTTTAGTATTCATATATGCGCAATGTTTTTCTATCTGCAAAATAAATTTAAACAGCAAATGTTTTGAAGAATAATATTGACACATAATAGTAATAAATTTATTTTCAGAATTGTAAGATACAAGCTGCTAACTACTTTCATTAATTCTAGCCTGATATATGAATTTTACTTTCTAAATAATATTTTATTTTTCTTGGAAGCGGATATTTAAGTTCTACAGCTTTCTGACAGGCAGACTTCGAGTTATATCCTATTTTATCAAATATTGCTTTAAGAACTGATTGATTGTTATTTTATTTATTTTCATTAAAAAGCAACATAAGGGCTTTGGGCGGCAGACATCGCAATATATTGTCATATGTACTTACCTTGGAATATACTTAACTTCAAATTGAACTTTGTCTGAAATTAAATAAGCAAGGAAACAGATTTATTGTCAACATCAATATATTAGTTCAAAATTACGAGATAGAAGATAATTGCAAATTTTCCTGTGTTTCTCTACTATCACATGAATACAAAAATAAACGGAATGAAAATCTGCTATTCAGGAAGCTACTTTTAAACATGCGGTAAAAATGTGATTAATTATTGTATAATACGCATCTTGGTAAATCATTAACATTTCTATGCTAAATCATTAACATTTTCGAACGAGCCCAGTTTGCATTCGAATAACGCAACTTAATACACGCTGACAAATTTCATCTGAAATATTTGAACCAAAATGGTTGAATCGAACCCTATGCACATAGCAAAACATGCATTATCCAGCGTTATTTGAATTATATGTTACTGATCAAGTTGTTTTTAATATTGTTATTTTACTTGCGTAATTTGACTGGAGTTGGATACTCAAATGACTCAAAAGTGAGTTTTTGATAATTCTGATGATATTTAAGTTTTAAGATGCTACATATATGATGAATAATTCCATGTCTTAAAGTGTATCATGCACAAAGTAGTTTCTGGTAAATATAAAAATTAAATGAGTTTTGAAGTTTAAAATTTCTTATATTTGTTCAGATATTTTAATTTAATATTATACAAATTAATATTTATCATTTATTCAATTGCACTTAAAAGTACCAGTAATAGTTGTAAATTTAAGATTAGCATTCCGTCAATAATGCCTTAAAGATAATCTTAAAAATGAGCGTGCTATCTGTATCACAGACAGAAAAGGGTGGCATTTTCAACTACCACTTTCAGCAGCAGCTTGATTGTAACATTCCACTTAATAAGAAATTCTTAAGTGGAATGTTACAATCAAGCTGATTCTTACAATCGTTAAGTGGTTAATAATTGAATGAGAATCCGTTTGAGTTTGTTAATGTACCTGCATTCATCACTACTTTTAAAATTTTACTCTGTTTTGATTCCTTGTCTTAGCTTCTGAAGAGTATCTATTTTCTACAGTTTTCAAGAGTAAAATAGAAATGTAAGCCCATATGTGTAGCCACCATGAGAATGTGCTTAATGTGCTAATAAAATGTATTTTATAGCCCATCAAATATTCTTTTAAATTTGTGAAAGTGCGAAATAATTTGAAAAAAACTTATAGAAAAAAATATCGTGGTCAAAACCACACATAACAGAGTTTCTTATTTTTTCTATTTAATAAAAACATTATTTACCATAATACTGTGATTCTATGTCTGTAGTCCGTAGATTACTGGTTTCCCTAAGAAGGCAATCTTTCGTGAAAAAAAAATCAAATACTCATTTCAAAATTCAAAAAGCATAATACATTTTAACATTCACAACACAATTCCCATTTCAACAACTAAATGCACATTTGTGATCATATGAAACATGAATAAGAGTTAAGCTTTTTAAATACGAATCCAGGGTAAAAAAAATTATCTCACATATATAAGACATAAATAATTAATTTTGAAAATTATTTTCAATTTTTAAATACGGAACAATTCTATTGATTAAAAAATCCGTTTGGAACCTTTCAACCTCTCGTATTTTACTCTGAAATGAATAGAAGAGCTTACTTAGTTTTCTTTAGATCATAGATTGAAATCAAAATCCATAGTAAATGTTTTTAAAAATTTCTTGATCTCGGGTAAAGATAAATATCTGTATCTAACACACTGTACACATAAATACATATGTGTATATATATATATATATATATATATATATATATATGGGGGCAGCGGGTGAGTGTGGTGTAACGTCTGTGGCATATCCACTTTCCTCGGCCTTCTTCAATGTTTGTTGGTCGAGCTACCAACTTTGACACTCCTGCATCTGGACTGCCGGAGCGACACCTGATCCCCGAGATGTCAGCAGAAGGGTGATCGTGGCTATTTCGGCAGCTTGTGAAGATTGGGGGAATTCGCCGACAAGAAACCGTTGGAGGTCGATGGCCCTAAAAGAGCGTCAGTCCCTGCTTGGTTCCCGGTCCAGACGGACGTCTTGGTATCTCCTGTCACATATTTTTGTATAATCACTGTACATAGTCACATTAAATATTTTAAACTTAAAAATCAGAATTTACCTATTTGTGTGATTAACAATAAATAATCTTCAAACGGTACAGTGGGTTGGTGTTGGTGCAAAATCAATATTTTTCTCTTTATATCTTTGTAATGCAGGGCATCAATGATGATAATATTAAACTAAAGGAAGTCGAAAACTTAGTGAAATTTAGAAGGTGATATATGCGTGGTTTTTTCTCATTTATTTGTTTCAATATAGTTCAACAAAAAAAAAAAAAAAAAAATATGGTATTTTATTACCCGTCTCGTCAGCCATCTTGAATGTTATTTTAAATTAAATGTAAATTTCAATCATCTTATATAAGTTCCCATCTTAATTAATTTCTTATCAATTTTGCCTTTTTAAATGTAAATTTCCATTTATTTTCAATTATAAATCATTTAATTAAAATAGTCAGTTATATTCAAAATGTGTTTATTTACTCCTTTAATAGAGGTGATGCTCTCTACAGTGAAGTTCCTTTCCTCGAGTATTAATAACTTCTTTTATCTATCAAGGAATACGTTTACCGAAATAAGATGCGATTACGTTCTTTTATTGCATAGACAATTTAGAGATCTAATCTCACTAAATCCACAATACAAGTCACAATACTTCCTCGTACATTATACAAATACTCTTCTTATCACTGTAACTTTAATGTTATTCTATCTCATATCTTCCCATTACTCCCCTTTCATCTTTTACACATACATAGTGCACTTCAAATTAAGTCTTAACTTTTAATTGCATAATCGGAAGTCGAGTTGTTGATATCATGTAGTACCCGAAAGAAGTCCATAAGGAAAGTTAAAGGGAAGAAAGCTTCATATCGATACACGATTATCAAACTCAAGGTATCGCAGTAAATTTGATAATTTCTTTTGAATTATAATTTTAAGAGATTTTAAAAATTAGATTAGCATCAAAATGTATCAATATATTTTTCTTTTAAAAAACTATCACTTTAACGATGGATCAGACAAACTCGTCACCACAATGCACCGGAAACAAGATTCTGTTTCCTTTCTTTAAATAAATATGTTTTTAGAGTATTTTATTTCCTTCACTACCCCTTGGTATTTGAATATTGTATACACCTATGCTTTTAAAATTTACATTGTACTGTAAATGTTCTATGCAGCAAAATGTCAGAGTTTAGCGTTCCTTGGCTTGAAAAAGATTGAGAACAAATGGCTTAAGATAACATATGAGAATTCATTTATCTTCCTTTCATCTCTCTGTTTCATTCTGCTCTTTATTTATCAGTGCGCCGTCAGCTCAATTGTATGTTTTTTATACCCCACGCAAAACTAAAAAGCAAGAGCTATTATCTAAGTAAACAGTAGAAGTGCTTACAGCTTAGTAACTAAGAATGATCCAACAATTGCGAAACGAAAAAAAATGGGAAGCAGAAAAGAATTTTGGGGAAAAAACTTTCCATTGAGAGAAACTTGGCTCAAAAACACAGACTTGCTCTTTATCATTTGCAAAGTATGCAGAAATATTGAAGTGGATGCCGTAGGGGTTTCAGACATCATACCGAAGTAAAATTTAAACTAAAATATCATTTCATTTTTCAAGTGTTATTCAAAAGATTAGAAAAAACAAAACAAGAACCTTAAGGAACCTTTTTTAACAGCGCTTGACATAAATTAAGGGGTAAATTAACTTTTAAAATCATTTTCCGATTACTTAAACATGTTTGGTTATAAAGTGGTTTTTTTAACCTAGGTTCTGATAAGAATTCTTCTTTCAAGAATGTAGAAAAAAAATCTTTTATGAATTCTGATAAGATTCTTATAGTTCGCTGCATTAGGTGGGGGATAGAATCGTTAAACGATCTTTTTAATCACAGTTTAAAAATTTTAACTATGGCTAACTGAAACTTATTGCAGCATTAATACATTTAATTATTATTATAATTAAATATAGCATTATATAATATTACAAATGCAGCATTAATATAATGTTACAAAAATGCATTTAAAATCATTGCCAAATGTTTTTATTGATTTTTATGTGAAATTAAATATTCAATAATTCTTTCTGTTTGTTAAAATATTACTTATTTTCAAAGGAACGCCTTTGATATATAATTATAATTCTGAAAATAGTACTCATTCTTCATATTTAAAATAAAACTGAACAATCTAGTTGGAAAGCTCTATTTATTAATGATGGTTCGTACAAGACAACATATTAAAATTTTCACTCATACATAATTCGCTAGTTTCAGGAACTAATCAGCTTAAACACAAGTGTTTGATTATTTAGTTAAGTGTTCAATAAACTAAGAAATCTGTGTAACTTTCAAATAACCAACAGGCTATATTATCGTGAAATATAACCACAAAAAACAAATAATTTACTTAAATATTATGCATCAAACAAACAGATATGCTATAAATATTATACATAATATTATATACAAACTTATTTATCTTAAGTATCATAAACCCACTATTAAGCACTAAGAATAGTAGAGTTCAGTAATATTATATATAAATAACAACCAATAAATGTATACTAAAAGTTAAATTATGAAATAATATTATTTGATAAAAAATGATATTTCTACTACAAAATAAAATAAAAGAATTAAATACAACGGTCTTTAAAAAACGCAATGAAAAATAAATTATCGGAAGCAAATACAGATCGTGACGTCAAGCGTAAATTAATGTACACCAGAGCTATACTTAGACTAGAGGTAATTTTATTTAGTGAAGATACAAAAGACTAAACAAACCTTTCTAATTTAATATGAAATTATAAATAGGTATAAAATCTTCTAATTGATATTTTTATGGTTTTGTTTTCAAAAGTAGAGCCATATAATCGCTCCGTATGCTATATGAGATACCACTAGTATTTGGATAAATACATGTTTGAGTGGAACGATTTGAACATTACAATTTTTCAATGTTATTTTAAAGTTTTTGCAAAAAATGAGTTATTAACGTATTTTACATTCACGATACAGTCAGTCCTCTTTAGAAATTTTAATCTATTCGAGATGTATGAATTGTAATCCTACAACATTTCGTTCTAGAGTTTGGTACCAAAGTACACCCAAATTACTCATGAATATAAAATTTAAGAAATTTAATATGTATTTTAGAAAAACTGAATTTAGGAGAATGCCGATATTGCTTCTAGTCTTAGCGTAATAAATTCATAGCGCATGTGATTTTCTGTCATTGCAATTGGTCATCTATACGCATACAAACATTTCTTTTTATGAAAATGAATATTTTATACATGATAAATGAAAATAAGCTTTAAATTACAAGTTGGTTTCAAATAGTGTCACTTTAAAATTCTAAAATGAAATAAGAAAATATTACCTCTCATTTAAGAAAAATTAACAAGAACTTTAAAAAAAACATATATAAATATAACATTTTTGCCATGGAACACCCCGAAAATCATAATTTTAAGTGGTTTTTCTTTTGATTTATCTAAAATGTTGCACAATTTTGAATTCAATGTTATATAATTATCACGTGGGACTTTGGAGGCATAGACTGAAACAAAACAAAACAAAACAAAAAAATCTCCATCTTTTTTTATAAATGAAAAAAAAAAAATTATTCGTTTGCTACATTAACAATTAATGATTTTCCTAATCAGAAATAGGAGCATAGAAGGTGTTACAGTACTTAAATTATAACATCATTTTTCATGTAAGGTTGCTCACTTGTTTTACTTTTTTAGGCCATAACTTCGAAAGGTAAAATATATATAATAGTACAACTCTTGGAATTCAACAAAAACATTCCAGCTTATCATAATGCAACATAATTTGAATTATGGAACATTTGCTTTACATCGTCTGTAGTAAAGAAACTTCATTTTGTATATAGCTAAGAGACAAAAGCTTAATTGTTTTTCAACAAACAGAAAAGAATCAATTTGTTAAAGATGCCGTAATAGATGTCAATGAAATGAAAGTATGTCTTCCTTTGAATATTGTAACACATCTTGTAATTATGAAATAGCTAAATATTATTAAATAGGCATAAATTAGTTGTCTTGGTAATCTTAGAAACATGTTGTGTGGCCATAGAGACATTATGTTTCAAAATTTTTTGAGACATTTATCTTTCTTGCATGATGACTAAAATCTTGAGCATCTATTTAGAGGATGAGCACTATGAAAAGAGAACAGATAATTATTGTATGGAAGATACAGTACGGAAAATGTTGAGAAGATAGAAGACTATTAAAGATTCAATTTCAATAGCTAAAAAAGCTAAGTCTTTCTGGAATAAATATCTTTGGTAAATAAAAATAATTAAAAACACTTTGTTATAGAATTTTAATGTAAAAATTATTGTTGCGTAAATACTCGCATACCAGTTGTATTATAAAAAAAGGAATCAATTGGAGAAAGGATCATATTCTTTTATATTTCTTTTTTTATACGTGGGGCCAACTACAACATGAGAAAAAAATCAAAAAAGTTTTATGCAAGGTTTTGCAAAGAATAGATTTAGCTACCCAAGGTGCGCTTTTTTTTATAATAATAATTTAATTACTCAGTTAAATATAAAAATTAAAATAAACGATAAAATATCGAGAAATTAACAATAGTAAATTTTTCCTGTATTAAAATTAAAGCAAAAGATAAATTAATTAAATTTATCTTTTATAATTTACCTTTAATTATATTTATAATTAAACATATCTAAGCTAAATTTAATAAAAATTGAAGCAAAGGTTAAAAAATTGAAAAGTGTACTGGTACACCAAAATTGAATCAACTAGAACAATAGACCCTTGGGTGGCTAATTGATCTACCTACTGATGTTTCTTACTGGCTTTGTATACATTTTAGTTGATTTATGTGTTATACATTTACGAAATTTTTAATACTGTGTATTTTCCCCCAACCCAAGTACGATATTTTTTTCAAATTTGTCATGAAACACAATACATACTGTCTTTTTTTTTCAATAAATAAAAATTACAGGTGTTTTTATATTCCTTTTAATTAAAAAGCATTTAGCATTATTTTAATCTATGCTCAGAAAATTGATATTTTTTTTGTATTTTGTCTTGCAAGTAAATTTAATACATGGAAACATTTCATTTAAATCTCAGAACTTTAACTTTTTTAGCTTTTCACTTAGAATTGTATGTTAAAAAAGTACTTTATTCTGAAATACTTTTTTTTTTTTCATAGGAAGCTACGTTTTCTGACATATTGTAAAACTTTGTCTAATTCGTTGTTTCATGTATTTTATTTCATGTAATTGCATTAATTCTTTGGGTTCAAAGCTGTTCCGAAGCAGTTCATTACACAAATTAATATTTTTGATGTATCGTCATTTGATTGGAGAGAGAGTAATTAAAATCTAGACCTTCTCACTTTGGCGACTTTCTGCCCTCTCTTAAAAAGAACGCTGAATTTTTTTTAAGACACGCTTTATACTTTTCTCTTTATCTTTTTTGCTGACTCTCTCCACGATTCACAATCCACTAGGGTTTCTCGAAGCTAGGAGCTAGGCAACAACATGTGTCTTTCTGAGGTCTTTAGACATATGTCCACTTATAATTACTAATTTAAATTAGGGGATTAAATCAGCAAGTGATTATACCAATTATAGCCGTTGTTTTTGTAATGTGTGATCAGAAACTTCTCTCTCTCTTTTGATACGTTCACTATACGTTTCACTGGCTTGATTATTCGAATGCTTAATATAATTAATTTTAAAATTCATAGTTTTAAGTTTCATTGCTATAATGAGAAAAATGATTTCAGCATGATATATAAGCATAGTACCACTGGAAAAAAACAAGTTAAAATGCACTAACTAGGCACTTACAATGCGTGCTACGATTATTAAGGAAATGCACCTTTCACCCATATTCATCTTTTTATCAATGCGTATCTCCCTAGAGCCTTCGGTGATTTTCATATTACCCTAATTCATTTTTCTGCGTCATGCGTATTTGAGTCAGTAATAATTATAAGAAAATTCAACACCATCCCAATGGAATGCATCCAACAACGACCGGGTATTTCTTTCTGGTTGTCTTTCAAAGATTTGTCGATATTCAAAACTTGGCTTCAATAGCAGAATCCAAATTAAAAATACTTATTATATCATACAGGGGGTGGACAAAAATATGGAAACACTTTGTAAAATGCATGTTCGAAAAGAAAGATTTATTTTAATGAAATATGTAGGTGGCGCTGGCGTTTTTGACTACTAACGCCACCTATACAACTTCGTAAATGTGCTAAACAGTTCAGTTGTTGTCGGAGTACTGTTATGTGAGGTTGTCATTGCATTATGTCAGAGTTAACAGACTTCGAACGTGGGCAAATTGTTGGAGCACGTATGGTAGGTGCTTCCGTAAGCAAGGTAGTCGAGGTGTTTTGTGTTTCAAGAGGTACTGTATCGAAGATTTATTCCGCATATTTGAAAAGCGGAAAAACATCATCTGCTAAATCACAGGGCGGACGAAAGTGTGTGCTGAGTGATCGTGACAGACGATCATTAAGGGCAATTGTGACGAACAATAAGAAGACCCCAGCTGCAAAAGTTACTGCTGAAATGAATGTTGTGTTACAGAACCCTGTGAGTACCAAAACAATTAGAAGGGAGCTTCATAAACAGGGAATTTCTGGCCGTGCTGCAATTGAGAAGCCACTCATCAGTGATGCTAATGCCCGTAACAGGAAAAGGTGGTGTTTAAGTCATAAAGCCTGGACTATAGGGCAGTGGAAGCGTGTAATATGGTCTGACGAGTCTTCTTTCACATTGTTTCCCACTTCTGGCCGAGTTTACGTCTGGAGAACGCCATCTCAAGCCTATAATACAGACTGCTTGTTGCCAAGAGTGAAACATGGCGGGGGTTCTGTTATGGTTTTGGCAGCCATATCGTGGTTCTCTGCTGGCCCCATGATAACTGTGTCAGGGCATATGACTGCCAAGACTTATGTGAACATTTTGGCAGATCAAGTTCATCCCATGGTACAAACTTTGTTCCCCGATGATGATGGTGTCTTCCAAGACGATAAAGCCCCTGTTCACACAGCTCACATTGTCCAGGACTGAGCATGAGGAGGATTTGTCCCATCTCCCCTGGCCACCACAGTCACCAGACCTGAATATTATCGAACCTTTGTGGTCTACATTGGAACGGAAAGTGCGTTCTCGTTATCCACCGCCAACATCGTTATCTGAACTCGCCACCGTTTTGCAGGAAGAATGGTATAATATTCCTTTGGCACACATACAAGAACTGTATTTATCCATTCCGAGAAGACTGCAAGTTGTTTTGGATGCCAACGGGTTTCCTACACCATATTAAGCAAAGAAACATGTTTTTAAAAGGTGTTTCCATATTTTTGTCCAATCCCTGTAACCCTAACTTGACTATTTCTTCCTCTCCTCAACTTTATTATTTTTTTCCCGCTGATTTGTTACTCATGACCCCCTTCCACATGGAAGAACAACGTATATTTAGGAAAGCTTCCGTTGGTTCGCCTCCCACCAAAATTTTATAAATTCTTATCAGATACATGAATTTAGATTATAATAAATAATTTAACTTATAATTATAGATGTGAATTAAAGCCTAAATAAAACAGTTTTTGTACTTCGAAATGAATCATTCTTCATATATCTTTCTACTTTCTGTAATCGAACGTTCTTCTCTTTAGATAGTTTAAGTACCACTAATTACTATAATATGATCACAAGTCTGAGTAACGTTACCGATAAAATAATCGAATCTAAAGTTTTATTAAAAGATACACCTATTCAACGATTCAGAGAGAAAGGGCATCGCACATTAATAGACCTCTATTCATCCTCAATACTTTCGGAATCAGATGAAGCAAATTATTAGTCACTTGAATCGATTTCATCAATATTTATATTTTTTTCTGATACTCTGTTACTGATTTATTAAATGGTAAACGTTATACCCGCAACTTTGTGGCATTGAGCTATTCGCGGTTTCTCTTCACTAACCTTGGGGACTTTCAATTGAGATTGATTGCTTTCGCTAAACAACTTTTGCCCAACTAAAAATGAAACGTGATGAAGAATGTAATATGCAAAGCAGTTAGGAATGAAGTGAAGCGGTTAAAATAAGAAGTATATAAACTCCATCTGAAGGAGTAGAGTTCCGAAGGAGGATCAGAGAGGCGATGTAGCGAGAGGAGGTGGAATCTAAATGCTATAGTATTGAAAGGCAGATTTATAGATTAGAGTTGAGGTACGAGTGTAAACCACTCGGATTGAGAATTGTTCTAGTGTTTTCAGCAGTTGTTCCAGATTCAGACTTGCAGTTGGTAAGAAGCTGTTAGATTATTATTGGTGGGTTGAATTAAAGTGTTAATAAACTTAACCTGGAGAGCCCTATTATTAATGTCTTAGTAGATATTTATTAATAAATGTTGAAAGCTGTTTTGGTGGTTCTGTAATTATTGGTGTCGTATTGTTTAATATTAGATATTAGTGATGGCACAAGATAACACCCGGGTTGACTGGATGTTACAACTTAACAATAAATAAAGTTTGTTGATCCTGGAAGGAATTGTATCCAAAAATCAATGACCTTTCTCAGTACTTCATCTATAGAACTTTCAATTTTATCTCTAATTTTACTTATATCCAGCATCAAGTTTAATTTCATAGATATTGTCTTAAGGTAAAATGCTTCTATCTTAAGAGAATAGTATGTATCATTTTACTGTTTACTAAACTGATGATTGCTGATATTTATCACTCATAAATAAATTCCTAATAAATTAGTGACTTTATGAAATTAAATGAAATTGCTGTATCGTTTACTAGAACTTTCGGAAAACTAGTCATGTTATATGCTGGGAAAAGTAAATACCGAACATTTGGTTTAAAATATATATTAACCCAATTAACTATTATGCTTAAAATTATATTTCCTTAATCCTCTTTTTTACAGTTGAGCTATTTCAGTCCTGTAAAAATGATTTTAAAGTGTTTTAGGCATTTTTTTTTAAGTTTAGCATGTTTTTCAATATTAGTGTCATTATAATATTTACGATTATTTATCCCATGTGAATGAAAATAATTACTTTAAGTTGTTTTTTTAAAAGAATTTCAATTATTTAATAATGATCGTTGTCTGAAATATGTCATATAAAATGTTTTACTATCAATTACTTTTTTTTGCTAGGCCAACTACTTTTTAAACAACTATTTAAAAATCATTAAACCGAATAAGCATCTTTTTTTAAACCTATGCATGGAAATACTATAATTATTTATGCTACATGTTTTAATTGAATGTTTAGTGGACATAAAATTTAGAAAAAATATCTATCTAGATAAGTCAAAAAATTTGTTACACCTTATTATCAGTTCTTACAATCTGGTATATACTTGTTTTCAGAAAAGTGATATTTCTTTAATTAAGTTGAAAAATGGTTCAAGTACTTAATAAAAAATTACTGCTTTTAAAACATGGTATATTTTTTCAGAATGGGAACTCATCTGTCATGTTAAAACACAATTGTGACTTTTTTTTTTCAATTTAATGCAGCAAAAATACCTGTGTAAAAAATTTGTTTAATAATCTCTTTTTTAGTCCGATTATTTTTCATTAGGAAGAATTTATTGTACTAAATATTCTTAGATATTTTTCTTTTCAACGAATGCATTTTCTGTTGTTGTTAAAATGTCCAATACTAGTAGAAAAATACTGTCATATATTCAACACTAAATTGCATAATATACTGAAATTTCGTGCAGAATGAATAGTATTATTGTTTGGGAAATGTATTGATATTTCAGATCATATTTACATGATTATATGCAAACATTCACACATCAAAATTTATTCATTCAGCGGTTGTAGCAGTGAAAAATGTGGCTTTTTAAATAATATTTTACATAGATTAAACTATTATTTGTATGAACTGTCTAACGACTTTTTGACTGACTGATTGAATTTCAGTGTTAGTACATTGAGTTTAGCTATGGCATAAATGGGAAAGGGAATAAAATGCCATCATAAGTTCAGGGATATTTTCAAAACGATAGCATTCTATATCTCACACAAATCAAGGACATATGCGCATAATACACTCATGGACAAAAATAGCGCTCCAAGAAATAATTGTGGGATCGCAACGAAACTTGGCATAAAGGTACATGTCGGGGAGATATGCAAATGATTAGAAATGCAGCGTTATTACTCATTAAGTATACCCTGTAGAGGGCGTTTAATGTCGTTCTCCGTGGAGTATAAAATAGGCAACCAAAGCTTGTTTGAGTGTGATGAATTGGTTTACAAAGGGAGAGCTGAGGTAGACATGCCATTACGCCATTTTCGAAGACAATATGAACAGCTGTCACAGTTTGAGAGGGGAAGAATCATCGGCATGATGGAAGCTGGGTGGTCAGCTAGGCAAGTAGGTCATCAATTAGGCCGCTCTTATTGTGTTGTGAGGAGGTGTTGGGACCAATGGATCCGAGAGATGTCATTTACACGAAGATCAGGCTCAGGACCCCCTCGACAGACCAGTCGTCGAGAAGACCGCCACATCGTGAGAAATGCAGGCGTACAGCCAAATGCTTCATCGACCACCCTCCAGGCACAGGTAGCACCTTCACTAGGGTCCCCAGTGTGTTCTCGAACCATACGAAGGCGCCTGGCTGAAGGACATTTGGGATCGCGGCGCCTATTACGTGTGCTGCCCTTGACGCCCACCAATCGACGCCTCCGTTTGGAGTGAGGCCTCGCTCACAAGGAAACTGGACTGCAGCGGAATGAAACCAGAAAGTCTTTAGAGATGAATCGAGATTCAATCTCAACAGTGATGACAATCATGTTCGTGTGTGGAGGCACCGTGGTGAACGCCTCCATCCTGCCATTGATTTATTGCGAAACACCGCTCCCACAGCTGGGGTGATGGTATAGGTGCCACTGCCTTCAATACACGGTCACCCCTAGTATAGATCCGTGGCACCATGACAGCCCAGCGGTATGTCCATGACATCCTGCCACCACATGTGTTGTCACTCAAGTAACGGCTACCAGGAGCCATTTTTCAACAAGACAATGCTCGGCCTCACATGGCAATGGTGTTACAAGACTGTGTCAACACTGTTACTACACTTCCTTGGCCTGTCTGATTTTGAGATTTGTCTCCAATCGAGCATACCTGGGATCATTTGGGACGGCAAGTTGGGCATCCCACGAGTTTGAACGAACTGGAGGAAATGTTACAGCAAATATGGATTGAAATGTCTCAAGACATCATACAGAAATTGTATGCCTCAATGCCCAATCGTATCGCATCGTGCATTCGCGCATACATGGGAATCAACAAGGTATTAAATCCTCCGTTCTTTTGCCTTTTTCTCTGAAATAAATGATCATTTTTCTTTGATTTCCAAATCATTTACTTATATCAAAGTAGTCATTACGTACATAAGATTTCGTTTCATTTTGACTATTCTTTCTTGGTGCGCTAATTGTTTTGTCCATGAGTGTATGTGATAGTGTAATGTTTCATAAAATATTTAATAATTACAATAATATCAGTCTGAAAAGTTAATTCAAGTTGTCCCTGATGGTACGAATTTTTTGCTCTTAATTTCTAAAATGCCATTTTACTGAAGAATAACCCCAAGGTCTTAAACCGTAGATAGCAGTAGTGCATTCTAACATCTTAAGAATTGGTGGAATATTTATCATAAAATGGTCATTGATATTATCAACAAATTGAAAAAAATTTCGATCCTCTGTAAAATTCATATCCAGATCATTTTATCCTATATTAACCAGTTTTTTAATTAATCTGTCTATAAAATAAATAAGAAGGGGATATATGATTTCACATTTGATATATTGCAACTCATGCGTATGTCAAATGGTAAAGTATGGTACTCAAATCCTTTGCATGATTGATCAGAGAAAAAATTTCATTACGCATTGTTGGTCTATGAAAATGAATTAAAATAGACTGCTCAATCCAGATTGCTTAATAGTCGAATAAAATCGATTAAATTTCTTCAGGGAAGCAAATGTTTACACCATTTCTTTCAATGAATATCAAATCAGGCCCCTTCAGATAAAATAATGACATGAATAATCCTACACAAATCTTTAATTGAAACCGGGGACGAGTAGATTGTACAATGTTGGAAGAGTAGATGCACCACCCTCTCACAATGTTTCTCCCATCATCCCTCTTATATGCTTAGTCTAAGAAAATGGTTTCTTTCTCAACTTCCTGTTCTATGACCTTCAACATTATCTCCTCTTACCACAATATTTTAGCACATGCATATGGTTGAGAACCCATTGCATTCTTCAAGAGTGTTCTGTGAGCCCGCATCTCTCTTTCAGTACTTCAATTTTTTGCAGAAAAACACATATTTCATCAGATGGATGAATCTATCTTTTCGGACGTAACATCACAATCGAAAGAGATAGATTCATCCATCTGATCCACATATTGTAGCAAAAGATCCTAGATGAAATTGGAAGTGATTTTAGAGGAGCAGAAGACTGGGAGAGCATTTTTGACTGAGAAAATTCCCACTATAAAGACTTCGAAATTTCATTGACTATGTTTTCTCTAAACCTGAAACAGTAATTTAGTCAGATAATTACTACTACGGGAAACAGCGATTATTATGGTGACCCGTTGAACACAATTGAAATGTTAGAACTCCAGCTCACAACATAGTAAGACTTCCTGGAATAAATCTCTTATGGAATTGTGATGATTATAATCCAAAACATGTGTAGGACCTAAATTCTAGTAATGAACCTTTATACATAATTATAAAAGGGACAAATTTAGTCTATTCCTACCACATACAAAAGTTCAGAATTCAAGCATAAATTGCAAATTGTGCCTAACGATAAAACGGATTTTCAGATAAGAAGGGGAGTCTCAAAGTATGGAGCATTACTCCGAAAAAAAAATTAATATCATGGAAACATACCATTAGTGCCCTTCAAACGAAGAGAAAAAGACAATATATTTCTTTTTATCTTACCAAAGCTTAGCATATTTCGAATGTCCACTAAAAGTATGCAACGAATGTGCTAAAGAAGACGAGGACTAAACTTTTTGTTTCTAGGATATCCCTGCAATACTTTTAGTTCAGGTACTCTCAAAAGTTTTATGCATTGTGCTACATAAAAGCTTCTTCCATTGAAATTTACTTTATGTATTAAATATGTTGAACACATTAATTAATGCATGATAGATTCATTTTTATTTTTAACTTTATAACAGTTATTGCAGCATATGATTTGAATCTAAAATTCTAGTACTGCGGCAAAATTCTCTCTGAAAGGTTTTGTTTCATTTTGAAATGTAAAGACATAATGTTTTCTGAAAGTTCCAAGCGCAAAAACATTTTAAGTGAAATGACAGAATGATTTTTAATTAAACATTTTTTTAAAAAAAATCGTAATGAAGCATGGTTTCTGAGATATCCCCTGTTATTTCTTGACTTTTCATCTCTCCTATTGTAGATTAATCGCGCTGGAAAATTTAATCAGGGGGTGAGTTGATGGACTTGTTTTAACCTCATTTGGTTCCTGGGGAATTCAGAACAGGAACACAACAAAATTATAGCAGGAATTAATTTATTTAAGGAATAGCTACAAAATAAAATGTTTCGTATTATTTCCATTCATTTCGATATGACTGGTAGAACAGATAAGGTATATTAGTAGATAAGGAATTAAAAATTTATCAATATAAATCTCTATAAATATTTATTAACAAATGTTTATCATCATTTTCTTCTGCTTTGATCTGCATTCATTATCAGGGTAATGTACACTATAGAAAAAAATATTTATATTACAATTAAAGCAAGTTAATGATTCTTTTAGGATTAAGCGAAACATTCATTTGTAGTTTTTTTTTAATTTTTTTAAAAAGCAAGAATTGTTGTCATATAAAATAGCAACATAGAAGTTTTCCTTCGTTATCTAATGTCACTTTACATGTATCTTTTATTTTCTGCCTTGTTATAAAAATAAAAATCGCATTTTTTTTCCGTTCCCACTAACCACCCGTTAAAGACAAGAATTTTCATCTGAATAAAGAGAAGAAACATTTTGCAACTGAATAATTGGAAATACATTGACAATTGAAAAAAAAAAACATAATAATAAAGATAGAATATCTCAGACAATGAAAAGGGTACGAGAACAATTTGTAGGGGAAAAATACTCCTTTGAAAAAAATTATCATTGAATATCGCATATTTGTGCTGTATCATTTGCAAAAAGCACTGAAATATTGAAGTGTTTGCTGCAGGGGTTTCAAAGACGTCACTTCTGAAAGAAAAGAAAGGAAAAAAAAAAAACATTTAGAAACTCATAGCATTTGGAGTCAGATGGCACAATGTTTTCATTTTTCAATGACCATTCACCGGAAATACATTCAATGGGGTCCGTAATGTTCCATTTTCGACATTGAGAATCGACCATTTATTTCACTGTGCATTTTTTTTTTATCTTTACTATTTCTATAAGCGAGTCATATAGATATTTTAACATTTTCTTAGATAATTTGACTAATGCGTATTTATTTTGTTTTAAAAATAAGTTTTGAAATTTTGCTTCGGTATGTTATTGAAGACTATTTAAATTTGGCCTTTGTAATTTAAACTTATTATTGATTTGTATTACTGGAACTATTTTAGTTTTACAAAAGTTTTAAGTATAATTAGCTAAGCAAAAATGTAGGTTTGATTGTTTATAATAAAATATATTCTATGCTTTATAAAACCATTTAAGAATTATAGTTTAATTAATTATTTATTTATTTATTTTGTAATCCTGTCCATTGCCATAATTTTCTAAAATATTTTTATTCCTTCAGAACGCCGTGATTTCCTGTGATTTTCACCCAAAATTTCTTAAGTAAAAGTCGTAAAATACGGAACAAATTCTTTTTGACTACTAATTCTTGATTACGGCCTTATGCAACATTTTAATACAACTGTCACTTATGATTTCGAAATTAATAATATTTTTATTTTGCAATTTATTTTACATTTTCCTTATACGAGGTTTTCTGTCCCAAAATATAACTTACTGAATTTTATTTACTTGCGTTTGATAGTTACTTAGGAACTAATAGAGTAATTTGATATCGATAAGATATTATCCAAGCCATGAGGAAACAGTATACAGAATAGTGTGTCATACGCGACAGGGTCATTTGAAAAGATAGGGAGAAAAGAGGTAGTTAGATGGAGCCCAGAACTGTTATTTTCTTGGGAAAAAAAGGGATATTACTTGTTTTGTGTCAATTATCTTTCTAAAAAATGTTACAGTAAAACCTTTTAGGATAATTTCATTAATGAAACTGTTTAATTGTTTCGGTGTCACAATGAGGTCCCAATGTATTTCAGAAAATGGTTAAATAAAGTTTGATTTTTTCTTTACGTATTTACGAGATTAACATTTCCAAATTTATACACATACACGATTTTTATTTAACCTCTCCTTCACCTCATCTCGTATACCTCACTATCCATGATTCATCACAGTTTTTGTATTAATTTTGCCACACCCCATACTGACATTTCTTATAAATTTTATTACATTACAGTTGAAGAAAAAAACAAATTATTACAAAAATATGTCACTGGTTTATTTAATATATATCTGTACAACTTGAAAAAGTATATAATTAATTACAGCTGATTTCTTTATTAATTTTCCTCTTAACTTACTGGCTAAATCTGATTCAATGAGTAATATTTCGAACATTTTGTATGACTAATGTTTGATTAGAAATATAATAAATATATTAACTAGTTCAAAATCAAAAATAAAGAGAGCAGATAAAAATGTTGATAAGAAAATATATGGTAAAATCAATTTCAAAATCCAGTAGTTCTCATACGCGTTTTTCGTGATGTGCATAACGATAGATTACGGCCAAAATTATTTTGTATTTCTCCTGTTATCTTGACTATATGCTTAATGTGGGTGTTTTAGTGCGTCGTTCTAATGAAAAGATTATTGTACAATGTAGAAATGTATACTGAATATGCTCGTATAATTCTTAGGTGTATAAAAGTTCCTTTTATACCATAAGAATTATTCGACTACTTAGAGAGAACTGCATACCGTATTTTGAGAACTACAGAATAAAAACAATTTTGAAAATTTATGCAAAATGTATACTGAATATACTCGTACTCTTTGTTTACAAATTTCATTTTATATCTCTAAGAATTATTCAAGTACTTAAAAAGAACCACGAACCGTATTTTGAGAACTACTGAATAAAAACAATTTTTAAGATTTGTGCGAGTTTAGGCAAGGCTGATATTTAGCACAGTCGAACAATTTGATATGCCCTTCGACTGACCTGGTTTCTAGCAATCTATGGCCAACATATTACTTTACCAGCACAGCACAACTTCTTTCCATATATTACTTTTTCTCTGAAATGACAACTAAACAGTTGTTATTAATCACACAGAAAAGAACCATCTTTCGGAAATATATGATTCATTCGAAGTATTAAAAATAACTAAACATCACTATCATGTGACTGATAATATTATTATCACTATTCATAAACATTTATTGAAATACCCTGAATCAATTCGATACGTCGACAACACATACCCCATTAACGAGCCTCACTAATTGAAATATTCATCTATGATAAGTTGAACCTTTTTTGCATGTCAATAGACAATCAGGGACTTCTATTCAGAAGAGGACTTTTGTGAAAAGTGGAAAGGTAATTACTGTTTAGGAACTCCGGAGATTATGGGGAAAAGGGGGCCACTGAAAGTTGTTTTGTGGAAAATAAAACGTCTCGGTTCGCCTGAGATGGAGCTCTTGGGAAAAAATAAAAGAACATTTTCTATTAGATTGAGTAAAAAAGAGAGAGAGAGTTTAGCTAAATACTTGTAACTTCGGTTTTATAGAAAAAAGGACGGTCTTGTTCAGGAAAATAAAGAGAGGGGAAAGTTTTCAATCGTATGCCTATGTTTATATTTGAGACCGACTGTTGTATCTGAGAATCGTGCATTTCATAAATTATTTTTTTCTTTGTTTTAGTGGTATTTATGCTCATTACATTTATTTTAATTCCTAAAAAATAGCGTTATCTTTCAGTTTAATGCATTCTAAAGTCATATCGAAGCATTTGTCTTCATTTCAAGTTTCTCTCACGTGAGAAAGGAATGAATAATGCAGTATATTTAAAAAAAATTGCAATATAAATATATATTGTATATATATACGTCCAGGAAACTACATCTTTAAATTTTTGAAACATTTCTTATAGAAATGTATGGTTCTCTTAAGCATCTAAGGCAAAATTAAATTTAATATTATAGCTTAAATACCAGATGTGTAACTAATTCAGTATATACAAAATGTGAATAGTTCAAACAGAAACAAACAGTTTAGGAAATTTCATTTATAGGCTAATAAAATGAAAATACAATGTCAGTATTCAGATGACTTTTAATCTGGAAAGATTTTCTAAGTTCTTAACTCTAAGTGAAGTAAAGATTAAATAATTTTGGGAAATATTATTTGAAATGCTTTTACTGTAAAAAAAATGCATTATTTGAAGAAAAAAATTAATATATGAAAAGGTATCTTAGAGTTTTAATTATTCGTTAGAAATAATCAAGAAATCGGAATATAAAATCTACTAAGCAAATTGGAAATGTAGAAAATGTTGTAAATTAAAAATAATAATGCTGATTTGTTTGGTTTGAGGAAGCTGTAGGCTAAGTAACTCACAATATGGAGAAGTTAGACTCCTGAGATCTACAACGACGACTTCGAAAGGTCAAGAAACGCTAGGAAAAACGTATAACTCTAGATAACTTAACAAAAATGTCTTCAAATGATGAATAAAAAAAATCTGTTTTTTTTATATTTAATAATACATAAGGCCTTATTCTACCTATTTCTAAGTATATGTTGCCCACTTGCTTACCGATTTAAATGCTAATTGCTAATCATTTTATTTCAATAGTAGGTAAATAAAAATTCAAATATAGATGAAAGTATCTTTTAAGGCTCGTTCAAAGGAATCGTGACGATATGTTTATGGATTCTTTAATACATATTGTCTTGGAGTTTATGTATTGATTATATATATATATCAAGGCCTATTTTACATTTTTCTTAAAATTCATGAGGCATACAAATATCTTTCATTATAGTTATGTGGAAATTTGGAAATGATATTTTGAAGTATTAAGATATCAGGTATATATATATATATATTGGGTTGGCAACTAAGTAATTGCGGATTTTTTTTAGAAAATCAAAGACAATTTTTTCATGGAACTAAATAACTTTATTCTGTAATGTATTGCCCATTTTGATCAATGACCTTTTGCCATCTTTCAGGCAGTATCATAATCCCACATTCATAAAACTTCTGGTTTTTATTAGCAAAAAACTGAATCAGGTACGATTTGACATCATCATCATTATTGAAATTTTTACCATTCAAGGAGTTTTGTAAAGATCGAAACAAAAAGTAATCAGATGGTGCAAGATCAGGACTATATGGTGGATGTGGCAAAACATCCTAACCAAGCTCCAATAATTTTTGCCGAGTGACCAAAGATGTGTGTGACCTAGCATTGTCATGATGGAATACAACACCTTTTCGATTTGTCAATTTGGGCCGCTTTTTTTCAACTGTATTGTTTAATTTCGTTAGTTGTTCAATGTAGACATCAGAATTGATCGTTCGGTTGGGTGGTAAGAGTTCAAAGTAGACAATTCCTTTGTAATCCCACCAAACTGATAACAAAACCTTCTTTTGATGAATATCAGCTTTTGATGTTGTTTGAGTGTGTTCACCTGGCCTGCTCCACGATCTTTTCCGCTTGATATTGTTGTAAACAACCCATTTTTCATCGCCAGTTATCAGTCGTTTTAAAAATGGATCATTTTCATTACGTTTCTTTAGCAAATCACAGCTGTTAATGCGTTGCGTTAAATGCGTTTCTTTCAGTTCGTGAGGAACCCATATATCGAGGTTTTGAACAAAGCCAAGTTGTTTTAAGTGATTTTCAATGCATGTATGTGATACATGAAGCTTCTCTGCAATCTCACGTGTTGTACTGTGACGATCTGAATCGATTATTGCTTTGATTTGGGCGTCATCAACTTCAACTGGATGACCAGAGTGTTTTTCATCTTTGAGTGAAAAATCACCAGAACGAAATTTGGTAAACCAATTTTGACACTACCGTTCCCTTAAGGCTTCGTCACCATAAACATCACATAACTTTTTATGAGCTTACAATGCGTTTTTCCCTTTGCGGAAATAAAAAAGCAAAATATGACGAAAATGTTCCTTTTGATTTTCCATTCTTCAACGAAGGCTAAGCGAAAACTACGCAACCGATCAAAAAACTTTTTTTACTGATTGACAGCTGAATTGCCAACTATCAAATAACAAAATGTGTTTTACATTTGTACTATGTCTGCAAACCTAAAAATTCAACTGACGCCATCTATGAGTGAAATCCGCAATTACTTAGTTGCCAACCCAATATATATATATATATATATATATATATATATAAACTGAAAACAAAGGGAATAATTTGAGTCTTTTTGAAAAAAATATTCTTTGTGAAAAACGAGATTAAACAAAATAAGCTTTAATTGGAAAATACAGTCATCCAGAAAACTGAGACATCTTCTGTGGTTTTCCTAATTTCATTAAAGCTGGATAAAATTTGTTTTACCTTTAGTTGCTTAAATTGATCTAGAATATATTGATACTGAAAACTTAATTTAATCAATATGGTTAAACATTTCTTAATACATTTTTATTATAGTATGGATTTATTAAAGAAAATAATTGAAAAATTTCAGATTAATTCCATTATCACATTTTATTCCGATTGATTGCCAGTTCCTGAAATATTTGAGGAAACGCTTAAAGAGGATGTATACTATATAATTTTTCCACGACTGACTATTCCATAACAACTGTTTCATTTTCTCTTAACTCTGAGAGAGAAGTAGATACGTTACTAAGATTTATAAATTAGAAAATATTCCCCTCACTTATTAATAATATTGAAGCTATATATTTCCTGAACTGTTACGGAGAATTGTTTAAATTATGAACTTAAAGAATTTGATAAGTAAATCTAAATACGCAAGTAGTATGCCACAATTCCCTTTTGTACTTGACTATACTTAATAATTCATATTTTCTACTTTTTTCTTGATTGTATATAATTTTATTTGAATATTTTTACTTATTCAGAATTTTAAATAAATTATCTAACGCTTGATACAACAGACTGAGGAAAATGGTTAGTAAAATATATATTTTAAAATACTTTACATACTCTATGAGCATAACAGAATCCATTTTTGAAAACAAAATTATTTTTATAGGAATTACAAAAACATTATTATTATGATACATAATACATTCATTAGGCTTATACAAGATACCCCGAAAAAAAATTTGAGCTATATTTTCTGTTAATAAAAGAATATTTAACTACATTTGAAGAAAATTATTATTATGAGAAAATTATTAATGTATAATTTATTTTGGTATTTCTCATACCAGATATATGTCCTGAATATTTAATCATACAAACAGATTGCATATAATAATAAATATTACAATTTGATTACATTTTAAATATAAAAACTGTTTAGTCTGTAAATATGTTTATAAGTATTTAAGAACAATGAATGTATTACAATATTCATTTATTTATTTTTTTGTTTTGTTTACATCTTGTACAAAAGAGATTCAAGTAAATTACAAATATGATTCGTACATTTCTTGCATGAAATTAAATTTAATCCATGTTGCTTGCTGTACAAAAAATGCAATTTACATTCTTGTTATTCTGATATAAATGAGCAGCGGTTAAGGAGAAACAGCTGACTTTGGCTTTTACCTTGAGTTATTTTCACTGTCTTGTTTAAATTCATATTTATAGGTGAAATACCTTGCATGAATAGGCTATCTATCAATAATTTACTAAGTTTCTTATAAAAAATAAACATTATTCTCATTAATTTACTCTCATTCTATTTACTTTTAACAAAGTCTGTATAATAAATATATTAAGCAAAGTGAATGAATTTATTTTAAAAATGTAACTTCGATTTGTTTTCCATTAACAATTCTGATTACTTAATTTTGATCGAAAGTTTCAACACTAATTTTGTGCTTGTAATATAATATATATCTTTGTGGGATCTGTAAATGATAGATTTGTCGACTGTAATGTACTCATAAGAATAACTTCATTGTGGATTTGGGGTAAAAATATTTTGTAAGAATTTCCAACCATTTCCCCCAATCAACAGCATGGTCATATTAGCTTTACCGTTCTAGATGTGTTACCTTATTGGCAAAGAGTCTGTCTAAGGTGATAGTGATAAGGTTTTTCTTGACTTCACAAACCTTCGCAAAACCATCGCTTCTTTTTATTGTGGCTAAAGTTTTGGCTAGCAATATACGAGGAATTTTCCGAAAGTAAGTTTAATCTTTTTCTGAAAGAGTATGTAGTTCAGCAGACGAAACAAACCACCACTATAATAATCAACAACCATTGCTATTTAAATGATGTAAGTATGTAAGTAACGTCAGTGGAGAAAGAATGACATACAACCAGAACGAGGAAGAAAAGAGAGTAGCAGCAGACCAGGGCGTCCGAAACGTGACTGACAACATGATCGAAAATGGAAGTGCGTGCCGTTATCTGTTATGAATGGGCATGAGGAAACAGTCTTTCATAAATACCTTAAGACCTTTGTATGTTGAAAAAGGCAAGGTCTCGTGAAATGATTTGATTCTGTTGTTGCATGTTCACTGAAGTAAGGCAGAGTGTGGAGGATAAGGATCAAAGTGGAGGTCCCTACACATCCTCTAAGGAAACAACACTACTGAAATACAGGACATGGTGTCAGCAGTTAGGACTACAACAGTGTCAAAAGTGGATGCACACTACCTGTTAGTCGTGTTTAGAACCATCCAAAACAATGATAATGTGGAACAGGATGTGTAACAATTCCTTGCATCTCAGGGCACTGAGTTTTACCTGAGTGTTTTCTTCAAACTAGTTTCACGCTACGACAAATGCCTCAATATGAATTACGAGTATGACGAAAAATAGTGCAAGGTGTATAGTTCATGATTATATGTATTATTGTCTTGGAAATAAAGTTTCTGTGACAAAATACATGATGAAACGTACTTTCGGAATATCTCTCGTGAAATGCTGAAAAAAAGCATGTTTTCTATATATCTCTATTTGCATGCATGATAAAACTAAACATTTCTCATTTTGAATATTTCAGAACAAATCGAAAATTGAATATAAGTTCACATTCGACTCTTTTGCTGATGAAAACTCTGGGATATATTTTTCTAACATATGGGGATAGTCAGAATATGAATGGTTTATTTTTTTAATTTGGTTATAACGAATGTTTTTTTTTTTAATTTTTTTTCTTTGGATACATTGCAGATTTTAAATCGAATGAGTAATAAAATCATGTTCAGTATCAAGATATTCTCTACCTTCACATGCATGTTTTTCTTATTCAGAGAATTCTTCAATTTACTACCTAATACTTTTATGAGTGAATCTGCTTCAGCATAACTGAAGCATTTTATATTAAATATCCTTACACTTTTTCACATTTTTACTATTATTTCAAGGATATTTTGGCGCTGTATATTATATCAAACTCATACAAGTGCAATAGGCTAAAACACATTTAGCTTCGTAACCATTAAATAGCTAACATTATGTTAGGTAACCTAACTGAAACTTCCTATGTAATTATTTAACAACATATACGAACATGGTTAAATATTTTCAAGGATCTTTTTTTTTGTTTCTATTTTTGCACTTTAATTAGATAAGTATTAGTCATTAAAATACTAATAAGTGAAAAAGGACAAAATAATGACAACATAAGAAGGCATTGTTTATATCTAAAATAGAAATTTTATTGCATAGTTCAAAACTATACATTATTTATGCAAAAAAATGAAATCAGAAAATCATTAAATGGCTCTCATTATATAAGTCACAAAATTCCATATAGATATTTCTGCATCATAAATACTTACGAATAATTTGAAAAGCAATTCAGTAGGAATAGACCAAAGCAAAGTAACAAAAGATAAAAACAATTCTGCAAAACAGTAAAAATAATTTTCTTAAAATCGCGTACACTTCGTACAGCTTCCTGGAATTATAATACTGAGTTCTAGATAATGTGCATAACTCTGAACACCAAGAAAATTTACATACAAAGAAGTTATATTATCAAGATATTCTCAGACAAAACACAGATGTCTTTTTTCTGATGAAAGTTCAAAAGTTTTAAATGTTAACTTAGAAATTTTCTGGGGGGAAAATTGACTAAGTAAAATTTCATGAAATGAATGTTTATCCTTTAATATGCCTTGTTGTGAATGATTCATATAACTTTTAAGAGCTGTTGCTATTGGCATAATATCAGGTGATATTTGTTTCTGATATTGTGTTCTAACATTGAATATAATAAGAACAATGACTATGATGGATAACAAATTTTGGTACTTTTAATTTCCTAGGAAGAGACTTGATCCAGTCATTTGTGTACTCTAAACCATCGTTTTAAACGCAGTAGTATAGTGGTCATGGTCGCGCACTCGCCGCTGGCGTGGTTTTCGACGAGTCACGGACGAGCGATTTCGACGAGCACTGATGTCACTTTCGAACTCCCTCACATAAAATGTCGTCAAGGTACCAAGTCCTATTGCTAGTATGGGGTGGAAGTCTGGAGAAGGTAGATACTCAGGTGTCGTCCTCGTCACTTCAATGTCTGTCACGAATAGCCCTCGTGCTGCTTCTCATTTTGAAGTTCATAAAACTATCAAATCAAATCTAGCAAATTGCACCTTTCATCACATGCAATTACTCTGTTTTTCTCAACAGTGAGACATCGAAAGAAAGAAAAAAAGTTGAAATTATCTGCTTAAATTAAGTTTTCAGTTTTTAAAATAATTTTTTTATTACCCGGATCAGTCTCACGAAATTTTTACTATCCAATCAGATTTTGGTTCCATTAACGTCGCACTAGATGCAACACGTGGG
Organism: Nephila pilipes; assembly: GCA_019974015.1. Classification (NCBI taxonomy): domain Eukaryota; kingdom Metazoa; phylum Arthropoda; class Arachnida; order Araneae; family Nephilidae; genus Nephila; species Nephila pilipes. Next base: position 146,999 of record BMAW01105885.1, on the reverse strand, counting down.
CTATTGGTGAAAGACCTCCTCATTTTGAGCCTCGATCACGTGACGAGGACGACATTTGAGCAAGTATCCCCCTCGCCTAACTTGCACACCACACCAACGGGAGGACATTGGGTCCCAACAGATTTAACATGTATCAGGCCCGGCTACATTGCGGGCCTTTAGCGGCATCAAGTATCGAACCCGCGACTCAACGAAAACCGCTGATCATGAGTCCGAAATCAGGATCGCTAGGCAATAAGAAGAAAATAACAATATCTTTTATTGACCACTATCAAACACATTTTTGTTTTTAGTAAATCAAGCCTCGATATCTTGTTTATTCAACAAAGTCTTATTAATGAACTATTTCCTAGCTCATTTGATTTACCGTGGATCTTAAAAGTCAAGCGATGTTATAACGGTCCGTTTTATCTGCGCGCCGCCATTTTGAACTCGAATGTGCTGCCATCTTGTGCTGGCATTGGACATTACCATAATAAAAGCTGAAAGTTGTTCAGCATAACAGAACTGAACATCGTAAAAGAATAAAATTGTAAATAATGCAATTAAATGATCGGATTAGCATTGAGAAGATTTAATATTTTACTTTATTATTGATAAGCGGTAAAATAATTAGCGGGTGATAAATTGTATAGACACAATACTTTAAGGACAGAATATAGATATTCAAATAAAAGGTTTTTTTGTTAATTTTAACCAAGTAAGTGACTGAAAATTCACCTACTTTTTATTCTTTTTATAAGCTTTCTAGAAAACTCAGTATCCGAGCAATACTTATTCATATTTGTCAGTAAATTTTCCACATACATTCAAAAAAAAATTCTTTCTTCAAAAAAATCGGTCAAAAATTAAATACGAACGTTTAGTTTATTTTTACTTTTGTTTATTTATTTACTTGCTACAATGAAGTTCCTCCGTTTCTTAAAAGTTATTTGTATATATTTAAGTACTCATTAAAGCAATTATTTTAAAATTAACGATACTTTTAAAATCAGAAAAATAATTAACATCGATTGTGCATTTTTAATTTATATATTTTACAATAATTACTAATGAATAAATAAGAGCTGATTCCATTGCTAATTTTTTCGTAAAATTCCAAGTATATGTAATTCGACATAGATCGCGCGTCCCCAGAATAAAATGGAAAAACAACCAATCAAAATTTTGTGTTTTATTCATTATATGCGTAGTTTTAATTGTAAATTAAGAAAAGTTAATCACATATATTGATTTTGAAGTATAAACATTTTAATTGTATTAAAATTATATGCTATAGCAGACAATAATTTAATTAAACATATTTGCATTTCTTTCTTTCATTATTTCCAATTGCCATTGAATTCAGATTTCGGACATTAATAATCTATAAGCAGCTAATGTTGACTTTAATAAGATTTATAAAATTAACTTTACTTCCTAAGAAAGTAATACAAATTTAAAAAAATTGGAAATATTTTTCTCAGTTATTATTAATAATGTTAAAATAAATTAATAGCTCTCTTGAGCAATATGGGCCACTTGAAATTCCCTTTTAAGATATCCATACACCATTAAAACGTCCTTTTTGTCAAAATTTTCAATTTTCTAATTTTAATTTCAGTTTAAAATTTAAATTTTTTTCCCTTTCTAATAGTGTTTGAATTTTGCTTGTACTTTATTTAGAACTGAAGTTACAGGAATTTGAATTTTACTCGGTAGCTAATTTTTAATTCCATTTGAAAGTTTGTATTTGATTTTTTTGAAACTGAGTTTTCTCGACATATTTACTTATGGTAACGTAGATATCAGAAAAGTTTATGAACCGAATTAATTTGTATCTTCGAATTTTGCAAGTATCTTCCTTATAAAAGTGTTAAGAACCCCTACTACTTTCATGTTTGTAAAATTGATATATTTTTAGTAACAAAGGTGTATATCATGCACTGTTATAACTTTTTTTTTGATTTCTTAGCGTTATTTGACTCGAAAAATAATACAAATTGTAGTAATATGATTTTCATCATAAACGTAGTACCAGCCCCAAACCTGTTATGATGAATAAAATAAAATTCACACAATAATGATATTTCTTTCTGCTTTGGAGTTATGAGCGTTAGTTTAATAATCAATTTATGTATTATTTTTACCATGTTTTCCTCTCCATTTTTTTGAATTAAAAGCAGATTATTAAACGTGTTTTTTTATATTTTTAGGTTACATTTTAGCATTAAAAAGATTTGATAGCAAATATCAATGTATTTCAAGAAATATTCTCCGAAGGTGTACGGATACCTTAGAGTTTCGTATGGGAGTAATAGCTAAACCATAAATTATTTATTTATATTTACTTGATATCTTTTTGATTAGAAAAATAAGATTTAAAAGCATTAAAAAATATCAGTAAAAAAAAGGTCTTGGTGCTAAAAATACACTTAGGACAAAAAAAAATTATTAATAACAAAAATAAAAGAAATTAACTAATGTTTAACACATAGAGAAGAAACAGGATTTAGGAAAATATTATATATATATATATATATAACAGAATAATAAATAATACATGAATACAAAGGAAAAATATGGAAGAGAATTTTTCAAATGTTCGATAAAACTCTCTTCTCTCATTTAGTTATTCACGCAATATCAAGGCAATGTGTAAATTACTGCCCAACTCGTTGCAAAGTGTCAGTGGGAATTGATCTCATAGCAAATGAGATATGTTTTTTAAGTTCACATATATTCATGGGTAATGTTAGCACATATACTTCATCATTGACATACTTCAAGAGGAAGAAATTCCATGAAGTCATACCAAGAACCCCGGCGGTGGCCAGCTGTGTAATATCAAGTCATTTGGATATCTAGGATCGATCCATCTGTGAGATAGATCCGTGTTAATTAACGACGAGCCTCTGTAGTGCAAATATGTGGTGCCCCACGATGCTTGAATATGAAGTTGGAGAGATCTTCCCTAATCTGGGAGAAAAGTCAGATTTTCAATATATCTAAATAGGTACTGCAAGTAACTACTCTTTCAGCAAAAAAAAAAAAAAAAAAAAAAAATGTTAAAACTTTCTGTTTGGTAAGTCTCGATCGCTTTCAATCCTGTACGAATGATTTGAAGAAACCCATATTCGCACATTATTAAGATTCACCTCTCCACTCATTAAAAAAATGACATCATTGATAACAAGTCGAATGCAAAATCCTTCATCTGCATAGCATGTAGGGGCAAAAGTTCTTAATGACTAGGGTATTAGAGCTTGCATCAATTGCAATTATTTGGGCATTCGACGCAATTTTCGCCTTAACACTCGCCAAACATTAGGATGGGGTGTGCTTAGTTTTCAACTGTAGTAAACAGTAGATTTTGTTGGGCTTCGAAGACAAGAGTCTCTCACTCTTTTTTTAAAACTTTTCATGGGATACGGCAGGTAGCTCTCCTGTTCTTTCTTTGCTAATACATCCATTGCTCTCAAACTGACGATACCTTCGAAAGAAGATTATTTCGGTACTTTTTGCAAAATTCAACCTGAATGGCAATTACAGACCTACATCATAAAAACGACGTCATACAAAAGATGTTTTGTTGAATGGACGCCTTATCACTTCTGGTATTGCTTAACATTTAGTTGAAAAACTTATAAGCAATTTTTGTGACAGAGTTTAAGGAAGAACACGCAATTACCATCTTTTGGGAAAAATTTATGACTTAAGAATTTTTCTTTTGTATACGTGAATTAATTATTATTATGTGTCATTTATTTATGAAAAATATGGAATTTTGAAATCGGATGATTAATTTTAAATAATCATGTATTTTGTCATTTATTGAGGTCAACGGAAATCCTCTATTTATTAAGGTTTATTAAGATCATTTATTAAGGGTTTTATTAATAAATAAAATGTACAGCATTGGTAATCTATAAAATACAGAACATGAAAAGTTTAAAAATAAATATTCCTAAATTTGGAACTGTACATTAATCTTTCGATTCTAAACTTTATGATTTTTTTAATCTCTTAAAAACCCTATGTTCAGAATAATTTACTTAATACATTTCATTTATCAACTATATAAAAAGAAAAAAAATTACAATTTTTAAAATCAAAATCTCAAGTCTGTTAATTTTTCCGAACGAATTCATAGTACTGAATTTATATATCGAAAGTGAATATATTTTATGTTAGAACTTACACCTTTTTAACAGTTTAAATAAAGCATGTTTTTTTAAAAAAATATATTGAATAAATTATGGAAAGTATAGTGAATAACATTTTCTTAGCTTCTGTTAACGAAAGCATGATCTAAGACGTTTTTAATACATCTTGCCGGTTTTGTCAGAAAATGCATACCTTCTTTAGAAAAGTGTTTTGAAATGTTTTTAACTTAGTTAACTGTTCTGTTAAGATTTCTTCAAACATAAAGAAAATTTCAACTTATTAATCAAATTTTGATCAGCCCAACTTTTGATCATTAACATTTCGCAATGAAATATTAATTGTATTTTTAATTCAATTTTCCATGCTGATATATAATGAATTAGGAAAATATAATTTTATAAAAACCATATTAAAAAAAGGAGAAAGTAGCACTTAATGTATCCTATAATTTTAAGAACACTTTTCCATTGTAGTTAGAACTATTCCTATGCTAATATTTAAGTTTTTCTAACAGTAAAAGAAAATGTTTACTTAAAAGTAATTGTAAATAAAGAATAAACAAAGAAGAGATATAAACTTTAGTAGTTTCCTTAAATACAAAAACATTTCTGATTCATTATATGTCTGAAAGATAAAACAAAACTATTTCCGCAAGCTCATCAAAACAAGAAACTTATAACCAAAGAAATAATAACTTTTTTTTCTTTCTAAAGCGACTTGGACGCCATTCTTTCTTCTTATAAAAATAAGCGTTCCATTTTTCAACACAATAGTAAGGAACATTTCATCGTCTTACATAGAGTTTTGAATTATTTATCTAACCAAAATTCAAACTAAGTAAAAATACAAATTGCAAATCTTTTAGTGTAAGAACAAAATAAAAAAAGGTATTTTAAATACAATTCAGAAGAAACAAAAAAAAAAAAAACATTTTAATTCCAACTAAAATGTAATTCAAGATTTTCTTTTGATAAACAAGTTCCATGTTACTTTTCAAAAATTAAATTAGACAATCGACTTTCGAAAATTAGAATCCCTTATGAATAATTGTATACTTAGAAAATGATCGCTTTCTTTATATTGTTTTAGAAATTTTATTATCCACATAAAACTATTGAACAATATCCAAGATAATTAATTTTATTTCTATTACCAGTCATCAACACAAATTTGAAGTAAATCGTAAATGTTACAGAAACTTGTTTTTGTGTAATTTAAGTTTCATAAAGAATTCAATTTATTTTTTGGAAAAATTAGCTTTGGAATCTTCAATATAAAATTATATGTAATACACAATAAGTGGCATATTGTAGAAAAAAATATTTAATATAACAATAAATTTCACTGTGCAGAAAAATGTATTCATGTGATATATATATATATATATATATATATATATATACTTAATAACTGTCATCATCACTTTTAAACAAAGAGAATTTTTGTGTCTTCCTGTTTAATATTAGTCGTATAGTGTTAGCAATATATATAATCGATGTCATGAGGATGAAATGTAAATAATTATTTATAATTACGAGGGTAATTCAAAAATGACGTCATTAATATAAATTGTTGTTGCTATTGGGTGCTGCCATCTCTTAAATGGAATCGATACGAATTTGACATTGATTCATTAGTTTATTTTCATTTTGTAGTCATTTGCTGTCAAATCAAAGTTTGATTTCTGCCACGTCGAGTTGTCACTATTGTTGATATCTGGATTCAACTTTATGCCCCGGAAATCAAGCAAACATAAAAATTTTGGCTTTCTAAAAAATCTGTCCTAAAAAAGCGAGGATTATCTCATAGTCAGTAAGATATGTGGTAACAAACTTTTGTGGTATAAAAGGTGTCAGAAATACAAATTACTGAGACTTAGACAACTGTCTAGTGAGTCATAAAGCTTAATAAAACAAAACCATTTTCTATGCTACGAGCCTCCTATCTTGGAATTTCTATGGAAATTTTGAACGACCCTCTTAGCATACATAATGTAACATATTGATAAATGTATATAATTGGCATACATAACCTCTTATATATATATAGACATATACAAATTCAAATCCTATTGAAGAAGTATGTTGTATATATATGTAAATAAGTCTCAAAAGTTGAGAAATATAACCAAAATGGTACAAAGCTATTTTTTTTAACTAAGAAGAATTGTTTCTTTCGAGCCATGAGTAAAACTACATAATTTAGATGCCTCTCTGTTGGAGTACTTTTAATGCTTGTACCTTATAATATTTGTATATTTAACATAAATAAGTTCTATGTTGGGAAAAGAGCATTAAAGTTACAGATGTTGGGTATATAAATTAAAGCATATTCACAAGATTCTTTCTAACTATATTTAAAGACTACCAAATTGTTGAATAATCCATATTCATAAATTATATTACCTTTTTTAGGAACGTTTAAATTCTCATAACAATTAAATTTAAGCTTATATATGTGTGAAGTATCCCTAGTGGTTTCATAATTGAGCTCAAGATAAGGAAAAGTCCTATTATTTCGAAAGAAAAAGACACCATTATTACGGTTCTCCTGTTACTTTTAAATTTAAACTCATTCCATTATATTTTATTCTTGACTTTGGCTTTAAAAAAGAACTGCTATCGCGCCTTTATGAAATATATTATTTTGTTTAAAGAAGCTGCTTAAAATGAAATACAAACTTCACCCTAGTAATGTGGCAGATTCAGAGGGCAGAAAAGCCTCGTTTAAATGGCCTTGCAATGAATCTGTTGTGAACCAATCAACGGGTCTCGTTTCCAAATAATGTTGGAATTCAGAAGAAAGCAAGAGAGCAAAAAAGATGAGTCAGCACATGTGCTCCCTCAAATTAACGTAAATTGATCATGTTTGACCTTTGCCAAAATTACTCCAGTAAATATCAGTTTTCAGCATTTAATGCTCAAATAAAATAAAATAAACACATCGCATTTGTTGCATAACTTCTTCTCTAATTAATCATGTATCTCGATGGCCGAAAATCGAAGGAACAATAGAAAAATTACATATTGTCGGGGAGACATCTCCATCCCTTTGGAAAAAATATATTATGGTTTCAGAGATCAAAAAGTTACTCATTTCTAAAAAACTCAAATCAGGAATGTACCTCATAGGAATTAATTATTTAAGATTTTGGTCTTCAAAGAATTTAACTTTATTTTTCTTTGATCCAATTCTCCAAGCAGTTTCTCCCAAATGAAGAAAGTTTTATTAAAAAGTTGTCAAACAAGTTATAAGAAAATAACCTTTTTTTGAACAAGACTCTGGCATTGAAGTATAAATTAGATCTTTTCTTGACTACTTGTTATAGCTTTTGATAATATTTCTAGAACATTCGTTCGTTGAACATAGCGACATCTAACCAGACCAAATAAGTGACAACTTATAAAGAACCTTCTTCTCTGTTGCAATTGAGTACTTAAGACTTATAGTTTTGAGATAAACAATATTTATAATTAATTAACAAAGCCAAATGATAGTACAGGGGGAAGCTCCAATCACAGATGAGAACAGAATGCAATGAATGCGATCGAAGTCTCAAATGAGAAGATCGTCATTTGATGCATTCATTTAGTTTATTGAACACAAATGGGATTAAATTTAACATGTACTTGATTTTAACATGTACTTGATGAAAACAATTGGTACCAAAAACCTAGATATTCGATCAATTGTTTTAATTTGTATGTGTAAAGGTTATTTGATAACAGGAATATTTTTTAGGGTTCTTAATCCTTTTGGGCTTCTATACCCTGTACGGCTAGACGAAATTTTGTTAGTGAGCTGTGCTTCGGATCTACACTTGCCCAGAAGTAAAGAATCAAAATTAGAGAGAGAAAAATATTCATATTCATTAAAAATTGAGATGAAAAAGGCATTAAAGTTTAGAATTTACACGGAAATTAGAACATATTATAGGTTTTTAAACTTTACAGTTGAGTGAAATGTTGGTTATTTCAGAATTTAATTTAGATTTTCCAATATTACTGGAAGTAAAGAGATCAGGTAATTTTTTTTTATTAGAGTTCCAATATTTTTCATTTAGACCTGAAGTTTGTTATTAAAGAGAATGGGTAGATTTGTTGCAGTATTTTCGTGAGCAGCGATTGCAGTGGAGGTTGGGGGATGGTGACCGGTGTTGGGTATCCAATCTGGTGGCAGTACTATTTGGGAAGGGATTTTCGGAGAAGTAAATTGTTCACAACGGCAGGGCAGACAGCAAGCTTTCTGAGTGTCTGGAGTGATGGTACCTATCGACTAGGGGGCATTCTGGGAGTTTGGTGAGATTTCTTAAGTAAAAGGAAATTTAGCAAATTTCAGTAAAAAAAAAGGAAAATAAAATTTTTAAAAACATTTTAATCACAAATTTAATAGTGCTTCTCGGGATCTGTAAAATTGGGGGTTGTTTTGGAGGGCATGCATTTTCCTATATACTGAAGAGTTATATTTGTGGAGGTGTCTATTCAATTAAGAAGTTTGTGGCAAGATTTTCAATAAAAGTTATAAGCGAGGGATATTTTTTGGAGTTTCTGGAATCACACACAGTTACGTATATGTATTTCTCGCGAATATATAATGTTTCGCCGTCCAATTAATTGGGAGTCGATAGAGAGATAAGCTATCTATATTTTTCTTTATAAATTCTATTTTGCATATAAATATTATAAGTTTTGAAATAATTACCTTTTTTTAATTTCTTACATGGCTGGTCTTATTTATAATATTCTATCCCGAGATCCCTGTTGCTCAAAATAACCAAAAATTTTTAACTTAGAAAAAAAAAAGAAATAGAAAAATCTTTATAAGTTTTAAAAAGAAAAAAAAATATAAAAATCTTTAAATTATATTCATACAAAAAAATTAAGTGCATAACTTATCTCAGAAAACATCGGATTTTATGTGGGAAATTAATGTCTTAAAATAATTCCAAATTGGAGCATTTGACATTCTGAGAAATGGAAATAATAGAAATAAAATACAGACATTTTTTGCTCTAAACCAAATCGTGAAGTCATCCGAAGAAATAATTGATCTGAATGTTAATATATATATATATATAACACATCGATCAATAACTCCCAAGACTAACCCAGAGATGGCGCTCGTAGTAAACCAGTAACCAGGTCTTTCTAGAGTACTAACCTTTGCTTGAAACGTGTCAAAATTTTAAGTCAATCGGACCAGGAAAAAGGGTTTTTGAAGTGAAGTGAAAAAGGTTATTTCCAAGTGGGTGCCGCGATTGCTTTCGATGGAACAAAAACAGCAACGAGTCGATGATTCAGAAAGCTGTTTATCGCTATTTACTCGCAACAAAAAAGATTTCTTGCGGAAAAAAAAAAAAAAAAAAAAAAAAAAAAAAAAAAAAAAGATTTGGAAAAGCGTTGGAACGATTGTATCACCCTAAAAGGTGATTAACAAAAGGTGTTATGTTGATGAATAAAAAAAAATTTGCAAAAAAAATGTTGTTTTCAATTTTAGACTCGGGAGTTATTGATCGATGTGTTATATATATATATATATAAGAGTCTTGATGATGTAATACCTAGAAGTGATATCTCAAACAATTGATTGTTGAATATTTATTTTAAATTTTACTTTTTTTGGAATTTAGAATCTTTTCAAAACATATATCTAATTACAATGTAAATTAGCTAATGTATGCAATGTATCATGGACTTATAAAATTTGCAAAGAAAATTTTAATTGTTATAATATTTTATGTTCAAAGGATTCTTAAATTATCAAAATATAATAACCGTAATGTAATAAATGAGTATTTAGTAAAGGAATAGCAAATTACTTAGTTTTTGTCAAGTAAAACGTTCTACAAGCAAAGTGTAAGTTAAAAATTGATTAAAGTTTAAAAATGATGAAAGAATATTATTATAAGACATAGCGTAAGAACAAACCATCAATTGTCCGGTACCTGATCTTTTAAACTCTAAGAGACTATGCCTGTTGAATAAATAAATAGAAATTTACTTTTTATATCATTATCACTCTTCCATAAATAAAAATTATATAAAGAGTTATTGAACTTTAGTAGTGATTTTCTCGTTACATGAATTTTTTTTTCTCGATAACTTATTACAACTACAACCCATTTTCAACATTCCAATTTTAACAGAATGATGTCTTAAACATCTGTATTTCAACTAAATTATAAGACGTGATTTTATTCTTATTACTCTAAAGTAAAAAAAAAAATGACATCTTATCACTGTATGTCTGCCATCATATCATTATACGTAACAAAAATACCACTCACAACAACAAAAGAAAATGAGCCGTCATAGGAGTGAATTAAGTTATATGGTTTCTATAGTAACCGCCACGCTCTGTACAATATGCCCAGTTTTCTTTATATAAATAAGTTATTTAGTTCTATACTATACTTGACAATAGTGTGGAAATAATCAAGAAATCATAAAATACGATAATGTAATTCATTTGAAATATTCTTTATATTAGACACGAAAACAGGTACGAATATTTCCTTTATGAATAATTGAAGAAAACACACGTTATATATCATTCTTGTTCCATGTATTTCCATTGTCTCTTGGTTAAAATTATTTATTGAAACAAGGAAAATTCACTGAAATTAAAAATGGTAAAAATAAGGCTAGGGAATAAAAAGCAAAAACCGTGTCTAATCAAAAGTGATTAATTTGGTCATTTAATATAATCCACATTAGTTTTGCATTAGTAAGATAGTTTAATAAGTGTTTATTGGCTCTATTTTTTAAATTAAAATCAATACAATAAAATATCTATTTAGCAAGTCTTAATGATTTCCAGTAATTGATCCGCAAATAAATCCATAAGAATAACACCCAGATCGCCTTTTGCCTTTACTCCATTAAACACAAACTTAAAACCCTAATTAAGTAAGATTAAATGAATAATAAATGATTTCTTAAACATCCCTAAGCTTGATTTATTAATATTCTGTAGGTATTTACGATTCCACTGAATATTAACGATGCCACTGAAGTGTTTTAATACTTAATAAAATACAGTTCTTTTTATGATTAGCATTTTTGTCCATTAATAATTCGCAAGATAATCTCGTATTTACTCCTCATTAAATAATTATATGAAAATATTTGTTGAGTATTAAAATTGAATATATATTTTTTTTATAAATAATCAGGTCGAAATTTAAGTAAAATAAAATACTATACTTAGATAATAAACTTGATTTAAGTGCTTATGTCGTACTGTTCAGGCAATGTAGAGCTGCGTTAAAGATCGAATGAAATAGTAAATACGTCGAATAAAAATAACATATACGAATTTCAAAATCCAGAGTTTGACGATGTATCGGTATGGGAAATTAACAATGTCTTAATGAACTATCATAATAGCTCTTATTCGTAAAATGTCTCTGTATATCAGCTGTGTAATAGATATGATTAAATTAGAATGTATCCCTTATGATAATTAATGCTCACGATGTAACAATCAATTTCGTGAGTGCACAGGGTGTCCATAAAATAATGTAGAGTTTTTTTAGCTCAAAAATTTTGATAAAAAAATATATGAAAAACATTACACATTTATAAAGTCCAGTTCCAAATTTTCATTTATAACGCCAACAAGTTATATATACTTATAAGTTGCTACTAAAGCTATATTAATTAAATAATGATTATAACAAATAATGATCAATTTTAAGATTTGATTATATTTATCAAAAACTGTTTAATAATAACGAAAAGAAAGTTATAGTGCTTCCTAACAACAGCCTTCCTTAGCATGTAACGTATGAAGGCGGAAATCGAAGTTCCCTGAATTGTTCTTGAGCTCTTTACTGTATAACACTATTGATCTCAGTATCAATGCTACACTTTATTTTATGTAGTGAGGGCACATAGATTCATAGAAAATTTACTTGGATTACCTCCTTGACCCATGACCGTTTCAGGTAGCTAATTGATAGATTAGCAACCTCTGTTAACAGATGGAGTATGATTATAAAAGGATCTGAAGGCGAATCTTTCCTGGAAGAACATAGTGTAGATGTTACAGATATTTTTGATCAAAAACGGATGTAATGATCTGAAGGGTGTTCTTTCCTGTACATACTCCTGAAGCTACGTTGTGTCGTGGTGAATGATTTTGTATGGAACTCCTTCTTGTACACTCTACTTTATGAATTCTCATAAATGAGCCTTCCATAATAAATCTCCACTGGAGTTGCTGCATAAATTGGTTGAGGACAGTAGGCAAGAAACTTATTTCCATCTCGATGACTTAACTGCAGCGAAAAACTGGCAATGTTGATATTTCTTCACTTAATATTGAAACACAAATTGTTATACTTTTCAGATATGTCTCATTGTATTTTTCATTTCGCTATTTAATAAAAAGGAATGGAAACCCCAACAATAGCTTATGGACAATAAGAAAATAAATATAACTATAATGAAGCGGTTGTTAATGTGTTGACGTTTGTAACATATGATAAGCAATTAGATTGCAAGCTTATAAGTAGCTGGTGCTGATAAAGTGGAAATAAGGTAGAATAACTTTTCATTTTAAAGTATTCAAAATAATTTGTTTAGAGCATTGTTTCAAGAAATTGGCTGTAAGGCACAATAACGAATAAAATGTCCAAAAAAAAAACAACTTTAATACAAGTTATAGGTGTAACTCTTCTTTGATTTTCTGTATTATAAATCAATCACGGTAGCACTTAACTTCGCCAATTCATTTTCCAAACAAATATTCATTATATCACTTAGGAAAGTAGAGCTTTTTTGAGTGCTAGTTGATATATAAATACACACACACACACACACACACACACACACGATAATTCTGATATTAAATGAAATCTATCGAGATAAACGCGTATCGATTCTTACTAACGAAACAAATGTAAAATTCTTATCGATTTTGAATTTAAATTACTATCCACCCGTTTGATCTTTTCCTGATACTGAGATTTCATGCCATTTAGGCTCAAAAGCATTTAATAATGCCTCTAAATTTATTTTGAATATATTCTAGGGTATTTTCTTTATTGCGTTAATCCTACTAACACATTCAGAAATGTAATGTTTGGACGACAATCAACACGTTTGGAGAAATAGTGAGATAATAAGTTATTCTGAAGCATTCGTGACGTCAAGAAATCTTTGCGTTTTTAGTGGACACTGCATAAAATATTTGAATGTAAAAGCTGATTTTATTAATTGATGTTTAATATTTTTTAACAAATTTTTTTTAAAATATAAGATAGTATAGATAATTTAAATCATACACAATTGTATTGTTGAAATTTATTTATATTTGAATGATGAATTTTCATTCTTGTGGGTAAATCATCAAAATCCCTGATGAAGAATTTGACATAAATTCTAATCCGCAGTAGAAATATAAAATGTTAAATGTTATATGCTATTAGAACTCAAACCATATTACAAACGGAAATAAAATGAGAAATATTGAATAGTTTTTTAGTTTATAAATAAATGCGACAGTCTTAAAATCATTATTTTCATTTGAAACGTTTGTCATGGATCATTGATTAAAATAATGAAACATTGGGATTTATTCCAAGCATGGAATCCTAATCTTATTTTTTCTAAAATTTGGAAGTAGTTAATCTAAAATAGTTTTCATTTTGATTTAATTATATATTGTGGGCGCCAGTTAATAAGAGCAAGCAATGTAACCGAACGAAGTACCGG
>BMAW01105885.1:101236-124017 GCA_019974015.1 Nephila pilipes | reverse complement strand
TTTTTTTTCTTTCGAAATAAAGCAGGAAAAAGTGTTTTAAGCATTATTTCAAGTCGTCCATTTCCATCGATTCAATCTGGCTTGTATCAGAAACAATCTCGTATCATCGTATCGATATTACTTTTCCAATTTTTAGTACTCATTGCCCAAAATCATTGGGCCTCATTTTTGCTGGGAGGAGCGTTTTATGGCCCATTACTGCCACTGTCAGCGTATTTTTTTACGACCAAAGTGCTATTTCAGGAATTCCAAAATAAAAATTCGCCATTTTAGGTCACGGAGTTTCATAAATATCATCATAATGCAATGAATCGAAACAATTTGCTCTAGTAACAATGCAAATGCACCTGAAATTTCTTTGCACTATAAAATTAGTTTTTGTGTGAAAGAAGTTGAGGTACTTTTAAGAGAAATTAAAAATATGTTAATAGTATAATATATTAATTTTAGTTTTATTTAAAGTCATGAGATGCTATAAGTTAACCGTAAAACTATACTTATTTAATAATCAATTTATAGACAAACTCATTCTTAAACTAATAAATATAATAAATAAATGTAACAATGCAATAATCATAAGCCAGAAATATTAAAACACAGCATTTTATAGATTTGCTATGAGTATCAATACGGAAGAAACCATGGAATAATTTCTGAGTAAGGCATCATGACACTGAGTAAAAGAATACTTTGAAATTTAATAATAAATATCAAGCTGTAAAAGTTATATAGAAAATATTTCACTTGAGCAGCACACTTGATTTAAATATTTTTAGAATTGTAATCATCAAGAAAATTTTATGTACATTTTACCGTAAATTGTAATTAATCTCTTCAATACATTTTGACATACTTTGGTTGGATCTGAAACTTCGTATGAAATTAATTCAAAGCAGAGAAAATATTAAAATTCATTACAACTTTAGGGAAATGCTAAATGTTTTCTTACTATCAAGTAGCAATATTTTTCATTCTATTTTAACATTTTTGCCACACTGATTTACACCAATATGGTGATAAACGTAACTTCAACTTCATGTTAAAGCATGAAATACAGTTAAATAATGAACATAATATCTGCATATAAAAGAAATGGAGCTGTTAACTAAATATGCAAGATTTGTGAAATATTTATTTTCTTGTAATTATATTTTAATTCATTAAAATTGAATAAATTGTATATGCTTAATTCAGATAGCAAAACAAATTCGTCATTTAATATATTTATCTAAACTAAAGCAAAAAAAAAACTTTTATTAGCGAATACTTATTAGTTTACTTGTGTATGCGTTAATTTAATTTTTTTTTTATAAAAACGAACATTCAAAATATATTCTGGTATATAATAATCCATAATAGTCATTTAGAATCTTCTTGGATGTTTTTCCGGAAATGTTTACGATCTATTCTGCTATATAAGATTGATATGAATGAAAGTTCTTATTGCCAAATGACTAGTAATATATTCATTCATTAAATAGCATTCACTTCAGAGAAGACAAATCAGACATTTTCTCTAAAATATTAGATTTCAAGATTTTATAACATGTGAAATTTTCCATATTTTTTCTACATTTATTTGAGGTTTATTCTATAACAGAAAGTCAATCTACATCATTTTCTCTTCAAGTTTTTCAACACAAAACTATTCACAGATTGCGTGCTCGTTTAAATTTTTTTCTACGTTAGTTTTATAACGATAAAATTTATTTGCGGGCTTTTTCCGTATCGGGATTTTATTTGATATTTAATAAACAACACATTTCGTGTCTTCATGTTTGGATTGATCCGAAATAGTTAATCTTTATTAAATATTATTACTGAGACAAGAATATTGAATTTTATTTCCGAAACTGTCTATGTAAAGATTTTTTTTTTGGTTCTGTACCATTCCTCTGAGTTTTGTTGCTTCTTCTGCAGAATATTCTCAAGCTAACTCATTTCACGGAATATGATCCCTTCATAGTGAGACATTCCAGTAAACCATCAAAAATATTAGACGTATATAATTTTATGTACACAAAACTTTATTCCAATGTTATTTGCTATTACTCCAGTATTAAAATGTTAGTGCCTCTCTCTCTTTGAAGTCTCTGTGACATCAAAATGTTAAAGTTGTGTTTACTTTACAGTTTATTCGGTATCAAAATTCTCAACTACTCAAAGAAATCAGAGAACTATTTCCTTATCTATGAAATAATCTGCTGGATAGAATATCATCATTTCAAGGTATGGAATTCCAGGATCGGATGTAAAATTTTAAATTCTTAGAATTATCATTAAATGTAGAATTTTTTTTATCAGATTTTGAATTTTATTTCATATCAACATGTTAAACTGAAGAAATTAATTAACAATGCGTGCATGCTGGAATAATAATATACAATATTATTCTCCAGCACTCTCTTTTTTCAATGCTAGAAGTTTAGGAGCATTGTTAAATGGAAATAACACTTATATTTTTCAACTCCTCAAGACATAAATATTTTATTTAAATCTCATTACTCAAAAAATTTCAAACTTTATCAATTTATAACGTTGTAATTTACTTTGCTCTAATTTAAAGAAGAAATTTTGGAAATTCGAAACTAAGTGTTTTATCACAATGAGAATACTATTTGAGTATAAAGTTGTATTTACAATGAGAAAATTCTTCAGGATGCTCATTTATAAATGATTACTCCATATTGTTTTTGTAATCTTTTTATCCTTTTAACGTCCTGAACAAGTCCAGTCAGCATATGATTAGAGTCATAAGGCATGCTAAAGAGTTCAGAACCTAGAAGAATTCCTATTAAAATGATCAGAACCAAGCCTTACTTGCATAGCGAAATGCTTCCGAAATGGCGCATATATGTGTTGAGTTCGTTTGCCAATATTATCATATTTTGTTTGAGTTACAAACGATACTTATCACTTAAATTTAGTTAGTATGAAGGTAATTTTTCTTTTTGATAATGAGGAAAAATGTTACATATTTATTTGTTGATGTAGTTGTTCGTCTTATACGTAACCTGGGCAGGAGATTATCACTCAAATTATTCAAAAGCAAAAGCTAGACAGTTCTGAAGATGAATACGTAAATTTTTTTACTTTAAAGTTTGTCACAAAAAATGTTTTTATAAATAAATAAAATAATTAAATATTTCATAAAGTTTTAAATTTAATGCATTTATTTTAGTATTTAATATTTTACAAGTTGGGGTTTATAATATTTATCATTTATTAGATTGCTTAAATATGTTCATAAAATGTTGTTATTATAACGTTAATTTACACCAAACAATTCTTTTAAGACTGCATTTTGCTAGGTAGTGTGCCATCTGCGGCACGGCTAGTAAATGGTAATATTTTAAGAAGCAACTGTGGAAAAAAAGCCGCCACTTTCAGTGCCTGTTTGAATGGATCGATTGATTACTCTTATTAAAGTCGCATTAGAAGCTACAGGAGGGGTATTGTATTGTAATTCGTAAATTTGATCCACAGTCAAGTGACAAGGTTGATACCTGAGCTGGTACCATCCTGTCCAAACTGACCATTTGAATGGAGTACTGCGCATAAAAAGGAAACAAAAATTGTTGATTGATTTCTTAACCATTAATAGAGATAATTCTTGAGTTAATTCTTTAAAAAAAGTAAATTATAATGATTAATTAACATAAGAAAATTATTTATGCTCTCATTTATTACTTATTTCAGTTATTAACTATTATCATTTCTTAATGAGTATCTTAAAATAGAATTTCTCCTTGTAGATACAATTTTATTCCCGAATAGTATTTTCAATATCCAAGTTTCAAATTTCGTAAACTGCTTTAATTTATAAGGAAGGAAATCACGACGAAGAAAATTGACAAGGGATGATAGTTTTTGAGTAATTAGATTTAAATAAAAGGTTTATGCTTTGTGTGATTCAAAAATATATATGTAGCTTTCATTAAACTAGGCGTTTATTCTCATATCTTTACAAAGTAATGGATATTTTGAAACAAAACATTTTGATATGCATAAATATAAATTAAACAGGGAAACAATTTACGTTTGAAAAATATTAGTATTTTATAATTTGTTAAATTATTGCCCTTTTTTATATTTAAACAAAGACATCACTTCTGTTTCAATCTCGAAGTAAATGGTACTTAAAAGTAAAAATACAATAATTTAATTTAATCTTTCCAATGCTGAAACTACAATTCAGTCTTTGGATTTAAATATGTGGTTCACTATATATCAACCCATAAAAATAAATGAAATAAACAGTTTTTGTGCAATAAATCTTCCAACATATTTTTATGATTGAATTATGTATTACCAAATAAATTTTTTTAAAAAAAATATATATGAAATAAAACCATTGAAGTTCCTAATAATTTCAATTCCTTCTGCTACATAGCTTACCTTCAAAATATGTATTTTCATCATATAATCGAATTTTTTTTTGCAATTTCAAAATAGTCGTACCAAATTAATTGCATTTTTAATAAGTAAATGATTATTAGTTAATTGGGTTGTAGATCATAGGCCTATATTTTACCCATGACCTATTATTTAGCCTATAACCGAAAAGGGTTTATCTCTTTCATAGAAAAATTATGCGAATACAAAAGAAGAAGAAAATAGGGAAATGTAAATAAGATGGATCAAATACACAGAATAAAACTTAGGGCATATCCTAAAGGCACCTATATTTACTAAAGACAGTAAATTCCATTTTAAAAATATATATCATAGGGATATTTAGGGTCTTAATTTGATACTAACAGTTTCTTATTCAAAAAATAGCTTTAGAAAGTTTTCTGATTCTTCAGAGATACTTTAGTTTGCGATATGTTTATTATGTGATGTGTAATAAATATATATGAGAATCTGTGTCCTTACCTGCAATGATGTATTTTCTAACTCGACAGGTTAAATTTTAAACTAGATGTATGTAAGATTATCACCTGTCTGAGAACCATATATATAAGACAATGTTAATGAATATCAGAACAGTATCTTAAGTTACCGTTTTAGTCAATTTAAATAAAATTTATTAATACTTATTCTTCAATAAATCTTCTTGTACAAGTTAAACATCATCGTTATTACTAATATACTTAAACATAAATCGCACTTTTTTAAATAAGATTTGACTATAATTTAAATTTCAATTTAAGAATTAAGTGGATTTAGTGCAAACTTATGAATATATTCAGATAAATATCGAATTGATGAATCCGCGCGTAATTCAAAGCAAAACTGTACATATTTTGTTTTCGAAACAGATGATAATATTAAATTCACTAATATATTTCCGGTATTTAACTTCGAATTTGTGAAATTATTGTAAAAATAAATTTAGATGTTATTTCATTAATACCTACTTTCAAATCCATGATAATTAGAAAATACCAATACTCAAAGACGCAATATTTATAGTGACGCAGATGAAAGTACTATGGGTGGACAACACACACAAACACACACACATTCATAACTTAGACCCAAGTCATACAAATTAACTTCATTATCAAAATATTCTAAAATGAAGTTTTTTTTTTTTTTTTTTTTTTCAGAAAATGTGAATAACACAAATATGTATTTATTAGACACCAAAGGGGCAATTGTTTTTAGTGGGCAATTTTGGAGTACCAAATCACTTTTTAATTTCCTACCGTTTGCTTCAATATTAATTACTTTTAGCTTAATAAACGATAAATTATTGAATTTAATAATTTATCGTTAGCTTTAATTTTAATTACATGTAATTGATATAATACTTAAATTAATAATTTATCGTTTACTTAAATTTTAATTACACGTAGTTGATATAATACTCAATTTAATAACTTATCGTTTGCTTGAATTTTAATTACATGTAGCTTAAATATAATCAATTTAATAATTTATCGTTTCCTTTAATTTTAATATCGAAAAAAGTTTACCATTGTCCAATTCTGCTATTTTTTTATCGTTTTCTTTAATTCTTATATTTAATTGAGTAATTTAATAATAGCGCAAAATAGCGCATCTTGAGTGTCTGAATCTGTTCTTTGCAAAACTTTGCATTTAAAGTTATATGATTTTTATTGTAATTTTTGAATTATAATAACTATTGCTTAAATTTTTTTAAGAAATATATATTCTATAGAAATACCTATATGAAATCCTGAATCAATATTAAAACCAATGACATACATTTAAAAACTGCGTCAGAATGTAATATATAGAAAAAATGAATGACGAAGACAGATATGGGAAATTGCATCAAATTTGAACAATTACAGTTCAAAAATACATATTGATAACAATAACTGAAGTAATAAGATGTCTGTAAACTTGTCATTTGTATTAATTTATATTTTATTTGAAATTAGATGCAAATATTTTTTAGTTTTGAAAATATTCTGTTTCTTGGATAAAAATTGTCTCAAAATTTGAAAGAACTCTAAAATAAAAAAGCTTTGTTATTCTTCACCAAAGCTGTAGCTCGTCTTATATATCAATATCGCATTAAAAAAGAATAAAGTGTATTTACTATTATACTGAAAATGCATTAGGAAATTAATGTTTAATATTTCTTAAAACAAGGGGGGAAATAACAATAGGGTCCTTAAATTATTTTCTCAAACATCAACAAATTTTCTTATGATTTATTTTCTTTTCATTAGTTAATGCAGATAAACAACGGAACATTGATGTTTTTCAGTCTATTTTATGATAACACGAATTGTTTTAATATGTACACAATCAATATTTAGATTAACGCAAATAAAGGGAAAAAGAAAACAAAATAAAAAAAATTAACAGAAAATGAATTTATTCATCAGTTTCAAAATGCTTCAACCAAATTTTCTGTTGTTGGTGCTATTAAGATGATTAAAATTATTCATTAAAAACACAAGAGGGTATTCGTAACGAACGATCTAAGACAACATGTACAAAATATCAGTGAAACATTCAGTAAAAATTTGGAATTTTTATAAAACTAAATATGTAAAAGACAAAATATTTTAATAAGATCTTAAAAATATTGACTGCTTACAAATTCGGAATTCTAAGAAAGAGTTTTGAAACAAAGGTATTTTAATATTTCATTTCTTTACACTTGTGGTAAATTGAAATCTTAGACTAACAACGACAAATTGTGTAGCAACTGAATTTTTATTCATTTCTGAAGATAACAATTTCATGAAAACATTCGAAGATAAATATTTGTTCGAGACAACTTAATTAAGAGTAAATAGTTCGAGCAAGTTTAACATAAGTGATATTCTGGTAAATATAATGGGGAGTAACTTTGACAGTAGTTTTTTTTTTTTCCTCTCGAAAATATGATTTCTTTGTTTCAATTCTTCCGTATGTTTGTTCAAAGCCTTTTTGATCAGTCTTAGCTTGCCAATAGATCCTTCATGCTTTTTATCAAATGTTAGAGAACTTCTTTTGAAAAATAAACACTTGACTATGTTTATCAGAAGTATGAAATAACTCCATATGAATCGCAATAAGTTTGTTTAATATCATATAAGAAAAATTGATTATTTTCAAAGTTTACTTTACAAAATTAATGTTGAAACCTTCGGATTTGATTCAGCCTGTTCATTAAAATATATCCGGCCATTGAAGAATATATAAAAACATGATAATTTCAGCTTCGATGAAAAATATTAGTGTTTACATGATATGCTTTGATAGACTAATGTTTATAAATTTCCATACCATGTAAACACAAATGTTTTACAAAATATAATTTATATGGTGATATTTATCAGGTACACAAATATTACCCTAGTTTATTGAATAAATCATGTTGAAAAGATGAATTTGTTGAGTTTGTACATAGTATTTACAATGAGAAAAATGTCTCACAGTTATTGAGCATAGTTACTCCGAACTGTATGTCTTAAAGTTCTTCGAATTCCTACCATATGCTCCCTCCTCGTATTGGACACTTTTTATGTTTTTCCTGCTAGGATATTGCAACACTATATAACAGAAAAAAGAAAAAAACCGCACCAAGGAGAAGTTGCCCGAAGGTAATGGAATTTCGTATGCAAAGACTTTTGTTTCCAACATGCAAATGATTAAAATTTGATGTACAATAAATGCATAGGGGGAGCTACAGTGCATCGGAACTTCGCAATCGGCAGGTGTATATAAGAAGCGATTCTCAATCTGATGGTCAAATCTTCTGTTTCATTGCGATTCAGGATACCTTTCAACGACTGAAAAAATACCTCGAAAAATGCTATTTGAATTTTTTTCTTCACTAACCTCGGGAACTTCAAAGTAAATTGAATCGCGCTTAAATATACAATTTCATTCCAACCCAAATAAAATGTGATTAAGTAAATTAGAAGATGATAGAAGTAAAGGGAATTGATTTAATAGTTATGATATATAAATATTAAGGATATAAAGAGAGATAGAAGATAACGTCATGCCCATATATATTTGTAAGTTGCAATTAAACATCGCAGTCAATCTTTAGACTTGAAGTGAAACTTAGTTCAAGCACAAAAATAAAAATAGGCTGTATGTCTGAAATAGTTGAATCATAAGGAGTGATTTGGGTAGTTGAAACTTCAGAATTAAATCATAACCTATGATTGTTGAATTAAGAGGGATTAGGGAGAATACAACCTTTTCTTTTCTTCAATGATTAAATAAAAGATTCTTACTTTATCTTGTTCTTACGTATCTTCAATTGGAATCTAATAGTAATTGTCTAGTAAATTAGACTGAGAGAAGGTGGGTCAGTTAAATAATGAATAATTACGAGTGTCCAGACCAATCATGCTTTGTGTTATATATATATATATATATATTAATACCAAATGTAAACAATTAAATTAGATATTTTTTTTAAAATTATTTATTTAAACTTTTTAAAAAATACTGAAAAATGTGATAGATATTATTTATTTTTTCATCCAGTGTCCTTATAAAACTGTTTCCTATCTTTTTCTGGAAATTGAGAGTTAATTTAGTGAAAACCAATTCAATCATAACTGGAACTATGTATTATATTGTAATACTATATTAAAAACTGTAAGCATTATTTGAAAATTATTTCTTAAGCATTTGACTGAAAATAAAATAGATTTTACTGGCATATATTCTACTAAAATGCTGAACTGTGAATGAAATATTACTTTAAAAACTTCTGCAGACATTTTTCCTTTCTCTGTTCCAAAGACTATTCTGAGAAACGTTGGAGCAAAAGATGGAGTCTGACTATCCCCGGCTTTTCAACGTGTCTCATGTTCCATCGGGGTATTTCGAAGCATTTTATCATTTCTGATCCCCCATTTTTTTCGTTCTTTTTTTCCTTTCGAATTGATTGATACCAGGTTTGAACTGCCATGAACTTTCTTCTTTACTTAGAAATGGTCAAAAGCAGATGGATAGGACGTAACAAGAGTAACTAAAATGATGTAATAAAGTGGTTCCATTTTATTTTCTTGCGCCGAAAGATATGTTAGGAAGTGTACGTCTTTATTACGGGTTAAGATTAGTTTCTTTACGGGAGATATTAGACTCAACAATAAAAAGGGGAGACATCGGAAATAAAAGTTTTTCGAGATCACATTACGGTGCTGTATCAGTAATAGAAAGTGATGATATGTTTCCCGTTATATGTTTTGTCGCTAATAGTTTGTCCAAATTGATGTAATCTTGAAAATATGAAACTGTTTTTGTGATTAAAGCTGCTAAACGTTAAGGTTTACTTTTATGAGTTTGACAAATCGAAATCGAAATAATGCCCTGATACGTGGGCTTTTTTTCGTTTCGGAGTAAAATGCCTAGGAAAGTTGATTTTGGAAAGTTAAGAGAAAAATAAATATTTACGTCTAAATTGTTTTCTTTAATGTACATGTCAACAACATGAAATACCTTACGTAATATTCATTTGGTTGATGTGTAATGCTTACTGCAGAAAAGAATATATGAATTTATTTGAGAATTGAATACAAACCTACAAAGTAATACATTTAGAATGAGTAATATTAGAATATTAAATAAAAATAAGCATTTAATATTGAAAGCATTTGCCCAAACTAGTTTAATAGAGTTTGATATTTCATGATATTCATTATTTATGATATTCTTATCGGCTTATACGATGCAAAGGACAATGTTACTCTATTGGAAATATTACTTATTGATTTTTACTTGATCATTCGTAAATCAATCAGGTTTATATTTCAGAATAATACCTTATTTTGTGTAATTAAACTCGGATATTTCATATTATTAAAATGAATTCATACGTGTAGATACAAAACTGAAGGCGCTTTTTTGGATGATAATATTTTTGTTCTACATCTAATCCCCCAAAATTTGGAAAAATATGATTTAAATCTTTGTAGAAATATAATTTGATGCCTGTTTTGAGACGTAAATTATTTTCATAGTTACGAAATCAAACAACACATATTTAATCTATTTAAAGCCATGTAACAATGAGTCCAGAGGAAAAAATATTATGAATGGATTATAATAGCGGCTACTATAACCAATTTTATTTAAATTCAATGTTCAAATCTGAAGATAACAACAAAATTGGTTATGTCGATTTCTTTCGTTATTAAATAATGGTTAAGTGTTTTGATTTTTGATGCCTAGAAGAAAATATGTCAAACCGTTTTGTTCTAAATATACTTGTAAATTATGTAATATTAATTTTAATTATTTCAATCTTTTGTTTGAAGGGTTTTTCGGTTACAAATAATATTTATTTATGTTAATACTGTTCATTATGCTGTGTTTTTACGTAAAAAAAACTGAAGTAGTACTGAATGATCTTTTAAAAATAGTTTTAAGGTATCTTAAGACTTTTGAGCAGAAATGTTCAAAAACATCTTTAAAATGTTTACAATCAAGTTATTTATTTCAAGTGTTCTATTTGTTTTCCATAAAAATTGTTATATACAACTAAGCTTACGAGGAGAAAGAATAATTGAAATTGTGATTTCTGATATATACGTATTAGTGTATTTGTTTGAGATAATCTATATCTTAGAAATTCGGGAGTCGTTCAACACGTTTAATTAGTATTTTAATATATCAGTACTTAGATATATACAATTCTTATAAATAGACCTAAATACTAAGCACTATAATTTAAATAGAAAGGTAATACGTTCTACCTATAGATACAAATTTGGAACAAAATTCATTTATTTTACAAAAAGCACCCATTATTAAATAAATTTACATAGATTTGGAAAAGTAAAAAAAAAGTATATTTCTATCGTAAAACTAATAATACATTCTTTACACTTTATACCCTTTGTTGCGATCTCTTTCTTGTTGGTGTACAATAAGGTGGTTTTGCTGATGTCCGTTGCTCGCGGTTGTACGTAATAGAATAACAGTTTATTATTTTAAGATCCTCAGATTAAAACCTAAGTCAATCACATATATTTCAAAAATATATTTATTATCTTAGGATCCTTAGATGAAAGCCTAAATCAATCAAGATTATTTCAAAAATATATTTATTATCCTGATATGTTGTTTCTTAAAAAAATATTTAATTTTATAAATATTGCTATTCTTAAGTCATTACTGCTGTTTTCACATCACACTTCAAGATGACCAATTATCCTTCTCCTTAATAATAAATGTTATAATTGCTGTGTATTCATTTTAAATCTGTTCGCTACTAGTTATTTTGTGGGGGAGATTAAAATGTCTTTTTTGATTATTGAAAGAGTAAAGTTTGAATTTACATATTATTGAGTTTATCACATGATATTAAGATTTCCTATTTTACTCATACAACCAACCTTAACACTTAAAATTTTTTTATACTTATACTCAATTAATCATTATTTAATTCTTAAACATTCTATCTCTACAACACTTCCGTATAATCTAACTTTTCAAAACATTCTTACTACAACTTGACATCCACTATGGTCAGTCAATAGAACAGCTCCCCTCCACAAATGAAGAACCAATAGGAAAGCAGCCTCTCTTTTCTTCAAGCAACATAAATGTATACCCTCAAGATGCCACCCTCTCCTAACTTCCATGTCGACCAATAGGAGAGCGTGCTCTGATTCTCAAATCAGAAAGATTTATTCCAACCACAGACAAGTTTTGCAACATCTACGGACCCGAACTTGAAAGGCGCTCCGCGGCCTGTATGCTCGACTGAGTTAAAAGTGCTCCAAGATATCCTATTTCCTTTAATTTGTAATTGTGACGTTTAGTTAAATTATAGATTTCCATCTACTTTAATTTAGCACAGATGATGCAGTGACGGAGTCTGCTCGTGGGAGTTTGTAGAATTTAGGAGGTTCTAAGTAAGAAGAAATTTAAGGAAATCAAATGAAAAAAAAAAGTTTGATTTTAGTTTGGCCTGCATGATCTTATCAGGAGGTAATGAAATCTCTCTGTCAAACAAGTCCCCCATAAAGAGCTCACACCACTTGGTTGATATTCCAGGGAGATTTCATAGTCACTTCCAAGACTGTACTCGTGCAGAACAGAACTCAGGATAGAGCAAGAAATAATCCCATCCTTGGAGGGACTTAATTTAAACCATATATCGTCATTGCATCCCACAGAATCAGAGGAAGTCTTTATTAGCCATTTAGCTTGCCATTCTCTACATATTTCTCATCTCCAATATTAGGTAAATTTTATTTATAAGCCCTCCCTACCAACACAAAATTTAAAAGTGCTAATTTAGGCACAATGTTATTTTTCTTCCCCAATTTTTTGTGAAAAGCAATCAATGTAATGTTAACAATATCTTAGTGGAAGAGCCTTAACTATATCTTTATATGTAAAACTTTTGTCCGCGATGAACTAATAAACAAATGAACCGATTTTAATAAAATTTTGCACACTGTGTGCTTTTTGGTAAAACAAGAGAGAAAGGGTAGTTTTAATATTAATATATAGCCAAGATATTTTTATAGCAAATTATTTGTTTAATTTGTGCTTTTAGGATCTGCCGATTGGGAACACCCAATTTCTTCAAAACGTTTGGCAACAATATTGTGCTCACAAAGCTTAAACTGTGCTTACAATAGTATTAATTTCAAATATGGGGATTAATTTTAATAGTAATTAATTTCAGTCAGATAGTTTTGATTTTATTATTTAGCACTAGTATTTTGTAAAAATTTATGGCTAATACGAAAAATTGAAGTTCTTTACGAAAATATAAATTTAAGGGAAAACATTACATCATGAATGTGGATAAGAAGAACACTGATAATAGATGTGTTACAACACCATTAAGTGAATCAAAACTGCAGTCAAATTCAAAACCAATTGATAATTTAGAAAATAAAACTCATAACATAGTAATTAATTAAAATTTTTTAAATGGGTTAAAGTTGGGAATAGGGTGTCCCCTAGGTGATTGGTGACGAAACTTGGCGACTTTTAAGACAGGTTGCCAAACGTGCGTGAATTAAGCATTCAGTAATCTTAGGGTTACTATAGCAAATATCCACTTTTAAATAATTATTGCCCCAATGATTCGCCAATCGCCTAGGGGAAGCCTTATTCCCGACTTTAACCTTTAAATGATTTTAATTCCTCATTTAATTGTTCTGAGTGGTTTGATAATGGTATAACGTTTTTCGGAGAATCAGTATTTGGCTTAGCATCTTATTTGTTACTAAAATGTCCAAACTGTGAATATTCCATTTCCAAAAGTGAACAAAATGCACAACAGCAATCTTGCATTTGTATCTAGCTTGGTGATTATTGGAAATTGACATTATACTGCAAAAGAGCTGTGATCAGCTATGAATTTGACCATTCGATCTAAGATAGCTTACAATTTTCTTGAAAAAAAGTTGGAGAATGTTTCCAGTAATGTGGCACATGAAATTATGAATGAGGCTGCCACTGAGGTTCACGAAAAAAGTAATTTTGAAGAAATTGTTCAGTGCGGCGTGTCAGTCAAGGGAACATGGTAGCGAAGAGGAAATTTGTCTCTGAATGGATGCGTTAGTGCCATATCCATAGATACTGGAGAAGTGCTAGACATTGAAATTATGTCAAAAATGTGCAAATGTCAAAAATTGTCAAAAAAATCCTGAAGGTAGAATTATTCATAAGTGTGTGAAATGTAGGTTCATCCGGTGACATGGAACCCATCGGTATCTATCGCATGTTTGAAAGATCAACTCACATGAGAAAATTAAAATATGTGCATTTTAATGGGAATGGTGATTCCGAAGGATTTGATGGGAATGGTGATTCAGAAGGTTTCGATTCGATTAGAAATATTTATGGTAAAAATAGTGTCACAAAGTTTGAATGTATAGGACACATTCAAAAGCGTGTGGTTTGAAGACTTCGAAATACTTGAAATATAATGATACTGATAAAGGAATACCCTAAAACATAATGAACATCATAAAATTTCATTATATTAAACTAAGCGACAATCATTTATTGAATAAATGTTTGCATCAGAAAACACAAAATGCAAATGAAAATTTTAATGACGTTTTGTAGAAATTTATACCGAAAGAAGTTTTCGTTGAGAGAGTCTCAAACTCTACGATTAAGCGACTACTTTATATACTTTATTAAATTATATGGCCATCATATGATTTAATAAAGAGTTTCAAGGTTTGTTTGATGTCATAAATGCAGCTGATGGGCAAGTCGGAACAAATACATTGAAAGGGTTTGCTCAACTTGATGAAGAGCGGATAACAGAATCAAGACGACATTCATCATGTAGTGTGAAAACTGCCCGGAAAAAATAGATCTAAAAAGAAAAGAAAATTTGCCCAAAATAAGGTTTATGAAGGTTTTACATACAAATCTGGCCTACAAATTTTAGCCTAACACATAGGTAATTTAATTTAAAGGTACAATGATTTAAACTTTAATTATGTTTTTTCTCAAAACTGCTTTTTACGCATAATGTGTGCACGGTGGCAATGCTAAATGAAAAAGTTATGAATATATTAGTTTGAAATTTTTTTAACAATATTTTATATATTTATTGTTTTCTAGGGAATGCACTCCAGTTATTCCTCTCTCTACTTTGGCCAATGAAATTAGTGCATGTTTAAAACATTCGTTCTTATGGCAAAGTGTCGAAACACTTCGACAGACCATAAACATGCGCGTACAATTGCAAAATGATCCGTTGGCACAAATGTTTTCCGAAACATTGCTAGATAGTAGAAATGGATGAAATCTCACTGGAATTTTAACCAAGTGGTGAGAGTTTTGACTCTCTATGGAGGACTTGTTTGACAGAGGGATTTCATCATCCCCTGATAAGACTGTGCATGCCAAGCTAAAGTCAAACTTTTTTTCTTTTGATTTCCTTAAAAATCTTCTTACTTGGCGTGAAAATTTAAGAGTTTTGCCATGGTTCTAGAAGATTCTATACTATCTGCTTATTATTGGTCCTAGAGTTTCGATAATGTAACTTTCCGGAAACATCTATTTTCCCCCAAATCTTGCCAATTTGTGACAAAAAATCTCGCCAAAAAAATGACACTCAAAAATTACTAGAAATGCATTTTTTTAACATTGAATGTGCAATTTTTGCCAAAATTCTGATTATTTCTGTTCTGTGTTAGATATTTAAAGACAAATACAAGTGGTATATATATATATATATAACACATGGATCAATAAGTTCCGAGACTAACCCAGAGATGGCGCTCGTAGTAAACCAGTAACCAGGTCTTTCTAGAGTACTAACCTTTGCTTGAAACGTGTCAAAATTTTAAGTCGATCGGATCAGAAACAGCTGAGTTATCGAGGTTGGAGTAAAGTCGTTTTGTAGTTTGTTTAAAAAATGGAAAAAACCGAGTTTCGTGTTCTGATAAAACATTGTTTTTTAATGGGTAAAAACACCGTGCAAGCGAAACAATGGATTGCAAAATGTTACCCGGACTCTTGTCCATCAAAAAAAATGATTTGTCGGTGGTTTGCCGAGTTTAAACGTGGTCGTACCGAGAAAAATGACGCGGAACGCTCGGGAAGACCATTGGAAGCCGTTACACCGGAAAATGTGAGTGAAGTGACAAAAATTATAATGAAAGATCGTAAAGTGAAGCTCCGTGAGATTGCTGAGATGACACAGATATCATATGGAAGTGTATTTACTATCCTTCATGAAAAATTGAGCATGAAAAAGGTTTTTTTCAAGTGGGTGCCGCGATTGCTTTCGATGGAACAAAAACAGCAACGAATCGATGATTCAGAAAGCTGTTTATCGCTATTTACTCGCAACAGAAAAGATTTCTTGCGTCGTTACGTGACCATGGACGAAACATGGATACATCACTACTCTCCAGAGTCGAAGCGGCAGTCATCTGAGTGGCGCACAGCTGGCGAAAGCCGTCCGAAAACGCAGCAGTCAGCTGGCAAAGTCATGGCGTCAGTTTTTTGGGATACGCATGGCGTGATTTTCATTGACTACCTCGAAAAAGGTAAATCGATTATTGATTGATTATTATATTGACTTGCTGGTGCGTTTGAAGGAGGAATTCGCAAAAAAAACGACCGCACATGCAGAGAAAAAAAAATCCTTTTTCACCAAGACAATGCACCCTGCCACAAGTCGATGAAAACAATGACAAAATTGAACGAATTGGGCTTTGATCTGCTTCCTCACCCCCCATACTCGCCAGATTTAGCCCCCAGTGACTACTGGCTCTTTGCTGATCTTAAAAAAATTTTCCAGGGAAAAAGATTTGGCTCAAATGAGGAGGTCATCGCTGAAACTGAAGCTTATTTTGAAGCGAAAGATAATTTTTTTTTATAAACATGGTATTGAAAAATTAGAAAAGAGTTGGAACGATTGTATCTCCCTAAAAGGTGATTATGTTGAATAAAAAAAATTTTTGCAAAAAAAATGTTGTTTTCAATGTTAGTCTCGGGACTTATTGATCCATGTGTTATATATATATATATATATAGAGATATAGAGAGAGAGAGAGAGAGAGAGAGAGAAATACAGGTGAACAAAGCATTAGATTGAAAGACCATTATTGAAGGAATATTTTAAATATTAATAATTATTAATTTAAGTGAAGAGGAATATAAAACTATCTGAAGTGGCGATCATCTTTGAACAGCAAAAGCTTTGAATTATTATTGTTAATACTCGACTAACTAATGAATATGTTTCTTGAAACCCACGAGTTGACTGAAATAAAATCAGTGCAAAAGTTGCACTACGTAACTCTCTCATTTAACGATATTTCTTACACATTCTACCAAATTCAACGATATAACTATGAACAGTCCTATAAAACACCACAGTTCTGTCCATCAACATTCGTCTAAATTCTCTAATTGCTAAAACTTTTAAACAACTCCCAACCTACTTTTCACCCAGCCACTAATTCTTGCGATTGAAGAACCAAAATCCCAGTTTCAAAAATAAATAACTCTTAAAATTCTAAAAATTCACTATTCAAAAGAGAAAACGATAAAAAAGGTCACGAAAAATTCCTGTTTTAAAGAATTTCATTAACTTTCTAAGACTTACAGTTCTTACAAAAATTAAATAAAGCGCTTCCAATAACGAAAACAATAAACTCATATAGTAAAGTATATCAGACTAGATATTCTTACACAGATTATTAAGCTATTTCACAAGAATTCAAACATATTAGTCAAATCTGGATCACCTATTGATTTATCTTGTGGAATCTCCCCATTATTTTAGCATTTTCTGGTAGGTGGTTTCTCATATCTAATGATAAAAACTGCAATACTTTCAAAGCAATTTGTTTCTTTCGAAATATATAATATGAATACTATTCGCTTAAGATAAAGTAAGGGAATAAAAAATAATATGTTAATTTCAAAAAATAATATAACTGAATTCTCTTATCTTTATATAAATTATGCACATCGATAATTATATTTAATATTTTTCTCCTCGCACGGTACTTAATTCCTTATTAGATTCTGATGCCCAGCTGGCTCTTGAAATTTACTTGGTCTTGTTGCTTGTGTTAAAGACATCTTCATTACTTTAATCATTTTATTTAGATGATATCGCTTGTTAGGTGATATTATTTTATTCATCTGATAACAATATTGTGCAATATTTCTTTTTATGCTGCATGTCCTTTTACGATTCATTTTGAAAAAAAAGTTGCAATGCATTTAACTAATCATATATTTATTTTTTGCTTATGAAAAAAAGATAAGAGAAAATATTTTAGATAACTTATACACTTTGGAGACATAATTACTTTTTCAATATCATGCCAATTAAATAATTAAAGTTACTCAAATACATCACCTATTCCAGCGTATTAATGATAATATTTAATTAACCAGTTTTATTTGGTGTTTAATTGATGCACAACTGCGTAATAATTTATACACAATTGCTTAATAATTCTCTTATACATATTCTACTTATTTCAAGTTTGATGCATCGTTGAATTTCTAACAGTTTTTTATTAATTCTTCTGAAAAATGTATTTTAAAACAATTTTTTTCATTAAATGATCTGTAAAAATATATTGAAAAAAACTCTAGTAAATTATTAGCCTAACACACGTTGGTAATTTATCGGCTCGTATTCTTAGAAATAACTGAAAAGTGTAATTTGAAATTCTATTGTTTAATGTAGAAAATAAAAATTAAAATAAAAATACTTATATAATCAGATATAATTTCTTTATTTAACGTATATAGATGTTTCGTTACTAATTTTTTTTTTCAAAAGAAGAACAAAGTTTTGTATGTAATCCAGGATTGTGTACATTATTGGTCTTTTGGTTTGTAGTACTATTGCACCTGTGCTGTTTTTTAAATGAGAAGTAAAAACATACTTATATGAAATACTGAGTCCATCCACATATAAATGACACAATTATTCCATCAAAGAAGCTAAAAAAGTTATTTAATAAATCTAATAATAGTTCCTTAACATTTCAAACATAATTGATGGAAATTAAATGATGCTTCCAGTGATATCCTTATGGTTTATTTCTAATTAAAGTTCATTCCCTTGGATGAAGTGTAGAAAATTTACTTAGAAAATTGTGTAGACGTGTAGAAAATTAGAGTGAATTGGTACTACGTGCTCTGACTAATTCAAGATGGTAAAACATAAGTCAAGGAATGTTGCCAGCTTCAATTACCAAAAAAATTACTATGTTTCTCTCTTGCTTATAGAAAAATTAAAAAAAAGTATTCGTAAATTATTTGCTTTTTTCTAGTAGTATGAGAATAAAGAACAATGTAGAAACACAATTTCATTTTAACATCAATCATGATAATTTGATTAAAGATGTCAGACAGGAAAATCTATTTAGCATTCAATAGCCTAAAGTGCTAAATAGGCCCATTACATTTCAAAATTTTCATTTCATTGAAGCAATCTTATTTATCACCAAGGTACAGCTGTAATGTTCTAGCTTCATTACTCAAAAAGGATATCTAATCCATAGAAACTAATTAAAGGGATCAATTCATAAAAGCAGTCAAATAAGCAAATTTTTAAAGTAAGCTATTTCTGTCGAACAGTGATCCAAAAATAAATTTTTGTATCAAAACTGCGGAGTGAAATATATCTCACGTGTGAAATAAATGATTATAATGTAATAGTATCATTATATTAATAAAAGCAAACTGTATCCAAGTCGGGAGTATTAATTATAAAATGCGGATTATAGTGGGGAATATATATATATATATATAAATATATATATATATATATATATATATGTATGTATAAGTTAGAGCAATGAAATTATTATTAAAACACATATAAAAATAAAAGAACAATCAAAATCCAAAATCAACAAAAGAAAACATTTATAGAACTATGTAAAATAAATGAATAAAAATTGAATCAAATTTGAAATTAAATGAAAAATTTACATACCGAATTACTGAATTGTAGGGTTAAACATGTTCTATTATACCAACCCTCCCCCAGTATCGCTCTCTCTCTCTGTATATATATATATATATATATATATATATATATATATATATATATATATATATATATATATATATATATATATATATATATATATATATATATATATATATATATATATATATACCTCACAATAACTCACATGTATCAGATAAGCAAAAGTATAAGTGTTAATATGGACAGAGTAGGAAATTCGTGCAATTATACCTGAAGAAAACATACAATTCATTGTCTGAAATATCCCTCACATTGTTGTGATCAGCTAATCTGACTTTTTTAGAAAATAAAATAATTGAATAATAAATTAGGAATAAAATTTAAGCCGAACAATTTTTATATCAAGGCTAAGTGAGAATGATTTAAGAACGAACGTCACAGCAAAAACAACAATGATCGCTCTTCTCAAGAGAAGAATTCTTTGTATCACTTGGTTTCTGATATCACACTTATTGAAGTTGTTGGTTGAAATAATTTAATAAAGGATTTAGAATTTATTTCTCAAGAATATGACATATTTGAAGCCTATAACGGTTCATTTTACATTATTAAAATAATTTATGAGCAATTTTACGAAAAAGAACTTTCTAAGCCCTTAAAAAGTGTAAGAGTAATGGCTCATTAATTAAGGCTCTATAATAAATAGAATAATGGCTCTTTAATGATATAAATATGTAGAATAATGGCTCTATAATGATACAAATACGTAGAATAATGGCCCTTTAATGATATAAATATGTAGAATAATGGCTCTATAATGATATAAATATATATAATAATGACTCTATAATGATATAAATATATATAATAATTGTTCAATAATGATATAAATATATATAATAATTGTTCAATAATTATATAAATATTTGGAATGTTCAGAGTACATGTATATAGCTCTTAGTTTATGTCTAAATATGTTCAAATTACTTAAAGCTATATGTTTCAGGAAAAAGTTCATTTTTGGCAATGTTGTACAGTGCCGTACTATCTTTACATACCAAAAAAAGCTGGTATCTAATTCAACTCAATCAGAAGATGATGCATTTTTTTTAATGTTAAAGCATAGTTTCAAAGCAGTGGCTCCTACTGCTAACGGAACACCGGTAGCAGTGGGAAACACCGGTGGACTTATAAGGAGTCTTAAGATAGCATTGATATAACTTCTGCCACAATGGGCAATACTCTTTGGTGTCTCGACTCGAACGTCTAGCAATCTTCTCACCTTGCCATTAGAAGTATTCTCCTTACCTTGCCATGAGAAGAAGTCTTTTCACCATGCACGTTAGAATTACGTATTTATGCACGCGCAAATATGCAAATTGTGAGAATTCTGCATGTACATCAGTGGTTTTGATGTTTTATACCCGTGCACGTATCAGAAGAACAGGAAATAATAAGTTTTTTTATGATCCCACTGTTGTCCGGCTCCGATTGTCCAACATAAAACCCTTTTTGGACCTGTCGGGTGAGTTTCTTCCATCCTTCGATCACAGGGCTCTACTGAATTCATCCTGGAAGTATAAACGTCATATCGCACCGGTTGGTTTATTTTTCTCACAATACAATTAACCAGAGTTCTCTGTTGTTGGCTAGATACTCGAATCTTGCTTGCAATGATGTCTAGAAGGTTATTCGGCAGTTTTTATTTGTTGCTATTCTCCATACTTTCATGATAACTTTATGATACCAGTTACTTCCCTTAAGCTATACATTAACTTTTATTTTTGAAGTATTTGAACTAACTTCTTTTCTGACTTTTGTACTAATTAAAAAAATGATATTCTCACACGAAATATAATAATGCATTACACAGAAACGTTGATGCTTTAAATATTGAATTATTCCTGTTCATTCGCAAATACTGCACTGAGTCATTGGTAGGGTGGAATACGAGTAAGCTGGCGTATCATATTACACCACCAAACACAACGAGACTTATGTACCATTGTATCATATTTAGCCATTGTATTACACAAACACCGAAGTGCGTGTGCGTATGTTCCGGTTCAAATAACAAAGTTTATCTTTTCCAGTTTGTACAGGCCATGGCGGAATTAAGGTTCCAAAAGGTACGCATCTCGAATTTATGAGGGTAACGTTAAAATTCTAAAGAGTGATATTGTTTTTTTTTGCTTCTCAAAATTAGATTATTGATTTCAATTGCGTGGGTTAATTTCATTCGAAAGGGTGAAAAAATGTTTCGGCTTCGTTATTTCATATTTTGTCTTTTTAAAGTATTTCAAATATGTATCTATATGTATTTGATCTGAAATCTCACAATTACTCCAGTGATTTCAGGAACAATAATCGGTATGTTTTTCACTTTAATTAAGGTATTGAGTTTTTTTTTCTTTCGAGAAGGGGGCGGTAGCTGTAAATATTTAGGAAACCTATGTTCTAAAGAATCTATATGCTTCAATAGATTTTGATACATTTCGTAATATTGATTCAGATAAAGCCACCTGCGTAGTCTACGATACATATCATATCCTTCCTCCTCCGCAGATACTTAGCTTTATGTAAATAAGGGGACTTTCGATCCCGAAATACACTGGAAATCATCTTTTTCTTTCATGGGACTTAGTGATTTTATTAAAAACGGGCAATTCACATTTGAGATATTCCAGTCATCTTTCCTTATTTTCGACTATGTTTTGTAAACCAAAATTTTTCAAATTTCCTTAACCAAATCTAGATAACTTATACAATTTGTTTAGCGTAGCTATATCCAATTTAGCTCAAGTGCAAAAAAAAAAAAAAAAAATCCTCCGCTCATGTTTATTTGTTAGCTCGATTTACATTGCCATTCACTTTAAACTTATAAATTATATGAATTCCAAATTAATGTAATAAATTATTAATTCTGAACATGATATTA
>BMAW01105885.1:72502-91046 GCA_019974015.1 Nephila pilipes | reverse complement strand
TATATATATACACACACACACACATACACACATATATATATATATATATATTACATGCAAAAACACTGCATTTTCTACGTTATTTAGATGCTGTTCTGATGGTTGTGTTGTCTCAAACGATGGAAATAGACTTCATTCAATAAAGAAGTATTTAATAAATTTAAAAGCATCTTCTTTTAATACAGGTAATGCATATGTTACATGAGGGCCAGACTTCATAAGAAGATCAGAGCAGCACATTTCACAGACGAAACAGCAAGTAAAAACGAGAAAGAAAGAGAAGAGAAGATTGCGGAAGATGTTGCAAAGTAACTGGGTGAAAGATTAATTTGAGTGGAACACTAAAGTAGATTATTAGGATAAAGTTAAAAAAAAAATTAAATTAAGAAATAAAAGAAGTACTTAGGTAGGTCATCACATATATATATATATATATATATTATTACTTCTTATTAGGTTTAACACGAAAACCGCTTTTAATTTCATAATCTAATGGACCTGGTGCACATTATTTATAATTAAAACACAAAGAAACGGAATTAATTTAATACAATTTAGTTCCTGATTGGTAAAGAAATGAATTGCAAAACACGTATCTTTGCAACGGCGCTTTAATGAAGAAAATATTTAGACTCAAATTAGCACGCAAATATCTATAAACATTTACTATAAAAATTTGTACTGCTGCTTGTTCTAATTGATTTCCAGACCATAAAGATATATATATATATATATATATATATATATTAGGATTTTGAAACTGTCTATACCTTAAATTGAATTGTAAATACCTGAGAAATAATTTTAAAGTAAGAAATGACACAAAATAACAAGATAGATAAAATATCTATCGATTTTCGTATCTGGAGGTGGTTGTTATAATTCGCTTAGAAGTCGACAATATTTCGGATGATTCAGTTGAAATTCCGTTATGGTAATTTTTTAGGACATTCATTAAAGGGGAAATTCAGATTTAAGTACACTAAATATTGTAATATTTAATTTCCCTTCCATATGGTGGCTGATCATTAATTTAAAAATCTACTGATATAAGATATCACCCATGCATATAATTGGAATATTTTCTTTCATAATAATTAGCTATTCTAATATTCCATTACAATTTAATATCTATTCTGTTTTCCTTTTAGAGACACAATAACTACATTCATTTACTTAAATTTCTATAGCGACGATATTAATTGAGAATTCTGTTTTCCCACATTTATACATTTTAACATAATAGAATTCTTCCCCTGATAGTTTGTAGACAAATTAAATGTTCTCAGACTCCCCCTTCCTGACAGAAATGACACCCGAGAAGTTTCGAATAAATTCTGCACAATGATATCTATCTTCATCAGAATTGCAAATATGTAAACTGTGATATGAAGTAGCATTATTTCTACTTCTACCATTTTAATTTAAATTTGCTGCCTTGTTAAGATATTTAAGCTTACGGATCTTTACTTTCATTCACAGAAATTTCAAGCTATTTCTTTTCTCTCATTTTAATTTAAAAATGTGCTTCTTTTGCAGGAGTAAGAATATTATTTTAGTTTTGGAATGAATAAATAATTAAATAGTTGATTTGGTAAAAAAAGCTATAAAAATAACCCTATAAGGAATTTAATTTAACATATCTGATTAAAATATTAGTTTTCAATTTGCACTATCATTTTTTAGAAAACACAATTAAAGAGTCATTTTAATACATATTATGAATTTAAAAAAAACTTCAAATGCATTACGTTAAGTAAATTCGTTACCTTAGTGCATGTAATTATTTTAGGTGTAAACACAATGAAATGTTTTGAAATCCTTATAGTATTCATGTTTTATTCCATCCTTATTGACGTATTTTGCTTACTTATCAACACAACTAGGAACATGCTTCTATAAGTTGGAGAAACTCAAACTTTTTTCACATTTTTCAAAACAAATTTATTGAAAAGGCAGGATAAACTTCGTATTTGATTGTTGAAGTGAATTTTAAACAGAGTGTATTTAATAATTTAAGTGAATACATAAGATCGTGCTTTCATCATAGGCATTAAAAATATTCCATAAATTTTGAATAGTATAGTAGATAAAATTATATAAAGTCTACATTTATGTTTAATGTATTTATATTTGTATTTATAGAAATTGTGTGTCAATGGCTGAGTATATTCATTATAATTTGACATTTTTGTATTTACTTGCATTTCCATAAAACATGTTTGTGCTTTATATATAAATAAATGTTAGTTTTGTCAAATTTGGTTCACCCTTTTAAGAATAAAAAAAAAAAAAAAAAAAACATCCCTTATTTCCACCTTTTATAATTACATAAGTGTTTAACGTTTTAATAAGAGATTGCATTTTTTAAATCATAAAATAAATATACAAATTAATTTTAAAGTTTTCATAACATTAATTAACAGGTGATATGCAAATTAGATTTATAAAAAATGTTAAAGAAAGCCACGGTACATCAAATTAAAATTAAAATTATATGTTAGTTACAGAGATGAATAACAAAACCTTATGCATCAACAAATATGAATTAAAAGTAATACATTCTCATTACGAACAAATAAAAAAAGGGGATCTCGAAAGTGTAATTCATCAATTAAAGGTAAACTTCTGAAATCATCTCTAAATTCTGATTTGTATTATTCTTTGCAATTAGTTCTTTAGTGAAACACTGTCAAAAGGTTTTAGAATAATTCGGAAAATAGCTTCGTTACAGCTTCTTTCCTTTATTCTCTTAATCACATACCTCACTAGTACCTAAAGCATACATAATTGCTTTTTCTCTAACTCCTTCTTAAAAGTAAAGGTAAAGAAAGCACAAAGTGCATTCATTTCTTAAAGAATAATTCTTGTTAATGAAGATGATTAATACAATATGTGATATATATTTTCTTTTTATTAGGATTTATGTACAAGAAACCTAAATCGTAATTATTGAGGAACTGCTCTTAAATAATGAAACAAATTTGAGTAGATGTATCGAGAGAGCACTTTCTTTCAATTTAAAAAGTTAATTAACAAATTATTAAACTTCAAAGAAGAATAGCATCAGCAAGCGAAGTGGAATTTTGTGTTGCCAAAAATAAAAGTGAATGTAGGTTTTAATGAGTACTTTTTAAGAACTCTTAGCGTACAGAATACAGAGATTTTATTACCTTATTTCCTATTTAAATATTTCGTTATATTTAAATATGTATTACATGTAGTTTAGACAATACAGTTTTAATATACCATACGCATATGGTTTCATCTCGAATAAAAAAAAGCGTGATAATTCTAAAAATCTTGAAAAATTACCATTGATCCGAATTTTTTTTATTCAGTTTTCAAATAAATATTATTAATAAAACCATAAAACATAAATATTTGGATTAGTTCAGCTGGGCAATTGTGATGGAGAAAACTTGGTAATAATTGACTTAAATTAAAACATGAGTCCCATCAATCAGTAGGTATGAAATGTTATTTAAAGGAATTCAAAAGAATCAGAAGAAACAATTCAGATCCCCAAAAGACGATCAAAAATGTATGTCCTAAAGGTGAAAAAAACATTGAAATATTATTTAAATTATATTAATTTGTTAATTTAAAATTTTATTCAAATCCATAGTCAAATATTTTGTACGCTAAGCGAATCTGTAAAATCTCTTTCTAATTCCATGCACAATCCTGCGAGGAAAAACAGTTTTCTTTACGGACATAAATAGCAAACTCTATTTGACAAAGTTGTTGTATCCCATATGTATCAAACGTTTCCTAACGTTAAGTGTATTCTTAAGAATTTTGTTGCATTAGTACTATTTCTCTTAGAGAAAGAGTAGAACTCTATACTCACGTCATAGGTTAAATATCCTTTTGAGCGAGAAGTTTGTGTCCACTTTCTTTCTTTTATATAAGTTAACATTCTGTTTTTAATTTTTTGCATCATTGCTTACATTGTTATTTTTATATTCCCTGAAAGTACGAGGGCTGTATCCAAATAGCCTTAGTGTTGCGTCTCTCTTTCTCTGTATATATATATATATATATATATATATATATATAATGGATATATATATCTGTGTCTGCATACGTATTTTACTTAAATTCTTCTTTTTGGATCTTGGTATTTTGTATTTATGGTATTACACTTTCCATTTATAAAGTTTTTTTAATGTTTGCGAAATAATTGTGTCAACAAAACAATTTGATTTTCATTATGGTTTATTTTTTTAATTAAATTCCAGTATAAAGCTTCGGTTTATAATGTTCATGTGTATAAGTTTAGTTTTTAGGCTGTAATTTATGCTTTCATAATTTTATTGGTATATTTTCTGTTAATTAATTGTTCTTTTTTGCAATGTTTTACTATTTCTATTGTTTAATATTTTTAGTCATACAAAAATAATCAGTATTTTTCATTTCATTAATTTTCCTCAGTATTTAAAAAATATATTAGTATATCTTTTTGTAACAAAAATATTTTCTTTACTTCGAATTTTATCTTTCTACAATTGTTCATTCATACTTTAATTATTCCTTTATATTTTACATATACTATGCTAATTATATACATAAACGCACAGAAAATATAATACATATAAATATATATATATAACACATTGATCAATAACTCCCGAGACTAACCCAGAGATGGCGCTCGTAGTAAACCAGTAACCAGGTCTTTCCAGGTGTCAAAATTTTAAGTCAATCGGACCAGGAAAAAGGTTTTTTGAAGTGAAGTGAAAAAGGTTTTTTCCAAGTGGGTGCCACGATTGCTTTCGATGGAACAAAAACAGCAACGAGTCGATGATTCAGAAAGCTGTTTATCGCTATTTACTCGCAACAAAAAAGATTTCTTGCGAAAAAAAAAAAAAAAAGGAAAGAAAGAAAAGAAAGAAAAGAAAAAAAAATTCGGGAAAAAAAAAAAAGATTTGGAAAAGCGTTGGAACGATTGTATCACCCTAAAAGGTGATTAACAAAAGGTGTTATGTTGATGAATAAAAAAAAATTTTGCAAACAAAAATGTTGTTTTCAATGTTAGACTCGGGAGTTATTGATCGATGTGTTATATATATATACTCACAAACACACATACACAAAAACGCACGCGCACACACACATATATATATATATATTGTAAAGTAATGGTAACTTAGAGTAATTGTTAAACCAAGAGAACTTTTTTATATTCACTTAAGCTGCATTGGGATCTGTACTATTTCTTTTATTTTATTTAGTATCTGCTTAATTGAAGTGTCAATTCTACCAGTAATTATTTAATTATGTAACAGCAAATGATATTCATGAGGATATTTGAACAGTCGATCAATATTAGTGGAAATTGCTATAAAATTAAAGATAATGTAAGGTAAGTCGAGTTTTGAGAAAAAATAGATAGATAGATATTCAACTGTTTCGTTTTTTCAGGATTTGCTGTTTATGTTGTCGGTTTACTCTTAAGTATTCGTTCTGTCCTTCCGAGTGCGTAATTGAGCCAATACTCTTAGTTATCTTCATAAATAAATAATAGTTAAATATAAAATCGCCCGAATTCCCTCCTGATTCCCTTTTAATGACTACACCAAAACTAGATAAGTATTGGATTACTGTACCGTTTTCAATGATATTTTACAAGAGTTGGTAGGAGGTTATCTCTTAAGCATTATTCACTCCTTCGTACCGTTTGACGATAACAAAGAGTGCTTCTGCTTTACGCAGCCATGGTAAAGCTGAATTCCTTGAAAATTCAATTTTTTGAGTAAAAACTTATGGTTTGATTTCACTGTAAAAATGGGCACGAATAGAAAAAAATGAACTTTTTCCTCCGTATAAACAGTGTTTCCGTTTTCATCATAAAATGTAAAAATCAAGAAGAAATATTTCTAAGCATTTTACCAATTGATAGAAAGCCATTCTTGAGAAAATAAGGCATCATTTGCTTATTTTTCAAGTTTCACACGTACTTCAAATTATGTAAAAGTTAATATGATTTTAAGAACTCCTTCTTCATTTATATAATCGATATTCCATATTAATCTAAATAATGATAAACATAAATAATATTATTATATTGTAATATTTTAAAATATAAATAATCACACATTTTTGTGAAACACTCAAATAAATAATGTTTTTCTCATTAAGTAAAAGCTGTTTATATCTTTATCAATTTACACTGTTTTTTTTTTTATTTTTTTCAATAACTAAGCCAAATGATTTGTTTTGATTTTTCATGTGAAAAGTACCGAAATATAATTCTATTTTAATTTTTTGTATACTTTTATTTACTCAGGATCATAGCCTTGATGGGCTTACGATTTTCAGTAAGTACTGGCATCATAAGTGGAGGCACCCTAGTTATCTTTCCTTCCTTTGTGGCTTACTGTTTTTGGTAATGGGTAACGCACTCACGTGTACCATAGCATTTATTCTCTTTTGTTCGATCATCCTTCTTATCAACCAATTTGTATTTTTTCCCCTTTTTTAAACATCTTTTACACTTTGCTTGGCGTAGCGTAGAGAAATCTGGCTCAAGCATTATTAAATTTCCCCACCACTCACATTCAGACAGGAACCTGGTAAAGACTCCAAGTAATACGAAGATACTCTCTTCTGATTTAAACTAAACTATTCATTGACTAGCTTATATTAATTTTAGTTTCAATACTTTACATATTACATGAATCGAAATGCGAATTTATGCAAATTAATTAGAGAGCTATCCCCATGTAATGAAATTGGATTCACTGAAGAAGCATCTTTAAGGAATAACAACGTAATCTTTACTATATTATATTCTATCAACGTAAAATAATTCAGCTTACCTAAACATCAGAAAAAATTAGACGTTTATTCCTGGTGTGAGAGTGATTAAATCATGGGAGTTTCAATGTCGTTCATAATTTAATTCGAATAATATGATTAAGAGTAAGATTGTGTGAAATCCCTGTGACATACGAATTAATCAAAATTGGAATACAAGTCATTTTAAGGTAAAGAAAGTATTGAAAGGAATCGCAGAAGACCCTGGAGTAATCACAAAAAACTGGCAAGTTATCATAAGGAATAAGTGGTCAACTTGTTCAAAGATTTTGACTTCGAATTATGAAACAACGAGGAAATAAAATTCCCAGACACATATGTCGAAGTTTTCATACGAAACACAAAAATTGCATTTATAATTTCACCAAACAATAATAAAAGTGTTTAGCTCCTACAGATTCACTTTAATTTAATATAAAATCATACTCTCGAAATTAAAATACTGTCTCACATCAAACAAAGTATAGGAGTTAACATCTTAGTTTTTTTTTGTTTCTTTTTCTTTTCTTCAATACAGACAGTTATAATTTTTTTTTTATTTCCTTACATTTTAATGTCCCAAAAGATGAATTTTTTTATGTACTTGACAGTACAATTAATAAGCTACTATAACTTTTTTATTAGGTTTATCAGAAAATTCTGTCCGTTTGATAAATGAACGAAAATAATGCATTTTTCATACGATTAATAATATTTATTATACTGTATATTTTCAGATGTTACGTATGAACTCTTACCAGCTTGATGATAATTTTCAAATTCCATTTTTGAAAAATACCTTCTCTTTAAAGGAGAACTGAAGTGTGAAAGGTTGACGTATGCTTCAGTTTTGAATT
Source organism: Nephila pilipes (assembly GCA_019974015.1). Taxonomy (NCBI): domain Eukaryota; kingdom Metazoa; phylum Arthropoda; class Arachnida; order Araneae; family Nephilidae; genus Nephila; species Nephila pilipes. The sequence goes on along the minus strand of BMAW01105885.1, from coordinate 83,388 downwards.
TTTTTTTCCATTCTAAAAATTTTGCAGTGAGATAAACTAATGATATTTAAAGGGCGTTTGATCTGAGGAGTATAATGGGAGCAAAAGAATTTCTCAGACAATCCCTGTAATTGCAGCAGATGTGGTTTAAAATTATGATAATACAATAGAATATGTTTCAAATTGAACATCGACGAACTCTTTATTGAGTGTTTTATTTTAATCATTCATTTGCTGACAATATCTTTCCGAATTGAACTTTTTGTTTGGTTTCAAAAGCCCAAAATATATTGGTTCTTCGTACGTCCCACCATAGTGACAGTGCTCTCAAATTCAAACTTAATCTCGATTTCGATGTAGAGGAGACAGAGAGCTCGTGCTGCAAGTATCATCTTTTTCTTACCATGTATTCGAAAATAATCCATTTTTCGTCACCAGTTATCATCTGGTCCCAAATGGGGTTGTTCTCGTTCCGGGAAAACAGAGATATGCATATGACGATTCCATTAAGCAAATATTTCTCTCATAACTCACTAGGTATCCTTCTGGAATGTTTGTAGGTCATTCACAGTACGATGAAAATTATATTGTATACTGAATATTATTAAATGTATGAAATAAATGTATTATTTTCTTTCACTTCACAAGCGGATAGAGCTTTCCGGTTGACCCAATAAATATAGAATGGAATAATCTACTTAACTAACATTTCTGTCTCTTTTCATAATAAATACACACTGACTGTCTCAGGAATCACCTATACCATTAAGAGACCCATTAAACAAGGTACGCTTCATTAAATGTCAAAGACTTGATGGGTTCACTTGTAACAAAAACCCATCAATTTATCTTATTTTTACTTTTAGAAATTATTATTTTTTCAAAGAATATTTTAAGGGGACTTAGTACCTTACGAAATCAAAAGTAGAACATTTTGACAAACTTTTTTCGATTCTTCATAAAACAACAATTTTTGCTCCTTTCAGTATGAAAAATTGCCGGTTTGTTTAATAAAGTGCATAGTTTAAAATATTGGGTCAAGTTTTGCTATTAAATTAATATACTTTTTTATACAACATGAAATATGCGTACAAAAATTTGAAAAATAAATTAGCTTACCTTACGTTACCCACAAGATAACTTTTGAAAGATGTACAGTAAAACCATAATTCTTATACCAAATTAAAGCTAAATAATGACCTTATTCTTTAAACCTCAAATTTTAAATTTATCTTATATTAAAAAAATTTAAAAATTAAAAAAGTTATCAAGTTTGTATTTAGTAACTTTTTTTCATGTATCATGTTATAAAATAAAATCTAATCATCCTATTAACAAAATTGAGGTTCACAGAATAAAGATTTACAAGTACAACACTCATGCAAAATTTGAAAGCTCTGCATGCAAAAGAATTTTTTTAATCCTGTGGGAAAGTGTGAAAATAGCAAACTGAGAAAAAGAGGTTTGTTTACATTGCATTACATAGAACAAACTATTTTAGACATTTATATTTTTTGTTGCTCAGGGCGTAATAATTGTTGGATTTTGAAGTGGTTTTATTTAAAATGTTCCTAATATTCAACACTATTTTTTGAAAACAAATTTGAAAAATTGAATTTTTGAAGGTGCAAAGGTACTAAGTCCCCTTAAGCCAAATAATTAATTATTGTTACAATAAAGATTTATTTTATTGAACCCAATATGTTCAGCTATTATACCTGTCTCTACAACAGAACACATAGTTAAAAAGTAACAGGTGTTGTGGACCACAGATGCTTATGCGCTTAGCAACCAAAGGAAAGGAGTTGGTATGAGAATGAGAAAATATAAGTATTTTGTGAGGAAATAAATGTATTTAATAATTTGTATTTTGTCATATGAAAAGATACTTAAAAAGTCTCGGAAATAATAACAAGATATTTTTAACACACAATGATCTAAATAATTACATGTTAGAAATAGAGGAGTTATTCAACTATTGCTCCTTTCATATCTTTGATTGCTAATTTACTCATTTTTCCTAGCACCTTAAACAGTCCGGCGGTTAATTATTATAAATTATATTAGAAATAAATTATTAGAAATAAATTATTCGGCGGTTAGAAATAAATTATCCAGATATGAACAGAAAAAAAATTAATATATATCTCACAAACCCGATTGACTTTACAATACACGAGTGTATTTCTGATCGATTGTGAAACAATTTCTTCAAACTTCTTTTCTATATTAATTCAAAACTCATGAAAGCATTTTCGCTGCAGCATTTATTCTTTCAAACAACTTCTCGAAATATACTCACATTACATGAAATAAAATCATTGTAACTATATGACGAACTGTTCCATCTGCTAAACCATAAACTTGGCATTTTATTCTAATGCTCAACAACTTCCGTATTCGGTAAATAAACACATATCAGAGCAAACATAGGAAAATATCACTTGACCTTTAAGGCCATTAAAAAGAAAGGACTCCACATTGTACACTTAGAACTAATTAATGCTGACGGAAAGGTCGTATACGTCACTTTAGATAAGGAAGGGTAAACTCTTTTCTCTCGGTGAGTTATTATTGGATGGATGCATAAACAGAAAGCTTCAACTTAACGGAAGTTATGACGGTTTCGTTTGGGAGGGATTATTACGTAATCATCTAAGCGACGACGTTAATGAAACGCATATAAAATATATCTATGTTTGTGTAGAATTTGGTTGATGTATAAAGTATCTAAATGTTACAAAACGCTTTCTCTATCTCTAAGGGCTCGGGGGAGGGGAAACTTAAGGTATACATGATATTAGCCAGAAAATATTTCTTAGCTTTTTTTTTTTCAAACTCAGTTTAATTTTATTGATCGTAATGTACTCTACGGAAAAAAAACCTTTTCAATTTATTGAGAAAAAACATTGTTAAATAATCACGATATTCAATTTTGAACTAACATTTTATAGCCATGATTCTTCCTACGAAAAAAGTGAGCGATTATTATATTATGCTATTTAGTTTTTTAAATATCTGAATAGAATGATTTGTTTTACGTGTAATTCGTTTAAATTATATTTAATATAAGTTTATGACATCGTTTAAATTTATTTGATCTACAATGAGAATGTTATAAATTGTCAATCATTGAAATAAAGAAAGTGTTTCAAACAATATAAAATTTGTACATCAAAATGAATTTTCAGACCAATACGTCTTATTTGATAATTTAATAGGTTCCTTTGAAAATAATCTAATTTCAATATTTCTTCATGTTCACTTTTCGAAGGATTTTCTTATATTTAGAATCGACTCATGCATTTTAAATGAAAACCGGACACATTTAGTACTTCTAACAGGTCAATTGAAAAGTCTCCGACCTACCATAGTAAAACACATTTTTTTGGCAAAATTAGTTTTTTTATTCAACATAATTCCCTTCAAGGGTGATACACTAATTATAGCGACCCTCCGACTTTTCGATACAATTTTTGTAGTACAATTTGTCTTTTGCTTCAAAATAGGCCTCAGTTTCGGCGATCACCTCTTCATTCGACAAAAATTTCTTCCCAACGAGCATTCTTTTGAGATTTGAGAACAGGAAATAGTCGCTGGGGCCCAGATCTGGAGAATACGGCGGGTGAGGAAGCAACTCGAAGCCCAATTCATGGATTTTTGCCATTGTTTTCACTGACTTGTGACACGGTGCATTGTCTTGGTGAAGCAGCACTTTCTTTTTCTTCAAATGCGGCCGTTTTTCGGCGACTTCGTCCTTCAAACGGTCCAATAACGCTACGTAATAGTCGCTGTTGATAGTCCTTCCTTTTTCAAGGTAGTCAATGAAAATTATTCCATGCGCATCCCAAAATACAGACGCCATAACCTTGTCAGCGTGGCACCCACTTTGCACAGAGCTTTCTCATACCCAAATATTCGTGAATGATATGATGTACACGTTCAGTTGATATCTTTAGAGTATCTTCTATTTCATTCAATTTCAATTTACGGTTATTCAAAATCTTTTTGTGGATTTTTTTAATGTTTTCTTCGGTAACAACCTCTTTTGGGCGTCCACTGCGTTCACCGTTTCGGTGCTCATTTCACCACTCCTAAACTTAGCATACCAATCCTTGATGGTTGATTTTCCTGGGGCAGTGTCCGAAAACTCGGCATCAAACCAAGGTTTTGCTTCAACTGTATTTTTTCCCTTCAAAAAGCAATATTTTATCAACACGCGAAATTCCTTTTTATCCATTTTTTTCACAATAACAAAAGTTGCTTCACTCAAAATGCTATAATTCACAAACTAATCATCCGACAGCTGTCAAATTTATACACTCATCTTTTGAGGGTTAGAGCTAACTAAAAAACACATGGATTTAATTCTAGTAGAGCCATCTATGTGTCAGGCTGGTGACTTTTCAATTGACCTGTTAGATATGTACTCCATTTCAGCTTTCATAACGAAACTTTTAATGTAACTCCTTTATTCTGAATTCCGTGTTAATATATATTTTTAAGATGTTTTTAAAACGATAGAAAATATTTCACAATAAATAACCAAGCATACCTTTCCCTGTCACACGTATTTATATATAGCACTAAAATATAAGATAGTAGTTTGTTACTTTCTTTTTACAGAGAAATAAGAGTGCTCTGCTAAGTATCAGTGGCGATATTAATTAGAAGTTACTGTCCACATGTCTTTCTAGATAATGACGTGAAATAATTTTACAATAGAAAATTTGTCGAAAGATATTTCCAAAATATATGCACTCATAGCAAAAAAAGTAGCACGTTATCAAAATCCATAATCTTTGAACAATGACATGCCCATGCAGATTTAAGTATAGATTATACATATATCCAAAGAGAAATATTTAAACTCTCACTCTTTTAGAGTTATTTTTGATTAATTAGGCAAGTATTTACTGTCATGCTGTAAAAACAACAGAAGTGTATCAATTAAAAATTTTTTGTGAATTATTTCCCCTTTTTCCTCATGAAAGTGCTTTTTTTTAAAATTAATTTTCTAAGTAATTTTTAACTAAATACTTTGTTGTTTTATTGTATTATATCCATTGAGCTCATTCTTAATATATTTCAAGATTAAATAAACAGTTAAAAATAAGCTTTCATAAATAACATAATGAATTTGAGTCAGAATGAATTTTTTTTTTAATTTTGAGTGGTGTCCAGAAAGTTCGAATACGAAGGATCGGTCCCTCAAAGATAGTTTGTTTAAACTACAGTAGCTGTAATGTCATTAGAGTAACATCGCAGGAACAGAATGTGCGTTCGTTTGTTTCATTTTGTTTCAGTTCAAAAATTCTAGTTATAGTGAGGTATTGAAAGGAGAATCTGGACGTATAAGCCCTCCACCTGCGAGTTGTGGAGTGTAATTCGGTTTTTTTCGCAAAGAGAGAAATGCGCTGTTTCGAATTTTAAACAAAATACAAGGGTTATTCGAACGAAAAGGTACGATACGACACTGTAGGTATAAATGAAGACTTTATCCAAAGTATACACGATAAGTCAAAGCCCAAAGATCTCATTGATTAACAAGCCGAAGGATTCCCTGTTCCCAGAATTCCATGGCCGAAACGAGACCCAATCCTTCACAGCCTCCATGAGTTCGTAGTCTGAGTTATTAAAACGCTTCCCTTGAGATGTTTTGTCAGGGGACTCAATACATGGAAATCTCACGTCGATATATCCAGGCTGTAGGGCGAGTGGTCACGCTGCTCCCACTTGAACTTCGCCACTACCATGGCAAGATATGGGGAGGACACACAGTCTTCCCCGTATGCGGTTATTGGACGGCGATCTTTATAAGGGACTCTTCTTTCTTTTGCGCTAGCTGGTGCATGCGCTGAAGACTCCATGCTAGTCCCTAGATATCTCGCTACGTTCTCCCATAACCGCATAGGCAAATTTGTCAACAGTTACGTTGTTACGACGTCTCGTACTTTTTTCATTTGAACAGCCCTTGTAAAAAGTTTTCATAGGGATGGTACCTTGTGATTGTGCAAATTGTAGGTGTAGCGTCGCGAATCTAAAAGTAGCGGGAAAAAATTCAAAGTTGTTATTTCAAACCATTAATCACGAGTTTCGTATTTTGGGTGCGTAAAGACACAAGCATCAGTGAATTTTTACACGATGGATACAATTAATGCTGATAGTTACTTAGAAGCCCTAAAAAATTAGGAGACTGATTCAAGACAAAAAGAAGAAATATGAATGAAAAGAGTGCGCATGTTGTATGACAGTAAGAATCCCCATACAACAAACGCCACATGGCAACTCTTGGACACATTCGGCTTAAATATCATTAACCATCTTTATGACATTCCCGATCAGTGAGATCCGATTTTTTTTCTTACATGAAAGTCGTTTATGAATGGAAAAACTTTTTTTGCTACAGATGAGTTCTAAAGAAATATAATGCGTTCCTTCAAAGAATGGGTCAAATGTATGTTGGGATATTTTTTTGGCAAAGAAGTAAGAAAGCTCTTTCGTTTGCGAATCTCAAAGTGTATCATTAAGTAAAATGACTACGTAGAGAAATAAAGTTTTATATATGTATATTAATTTATAAATTATTCCACAGTCAATGATTTTCGTCTCTTAAGAAATCAAAGACTTTCTATTTTTTCGACAACCTTCGTATTAACCCTTCAGTGGTTATGAGCGAGCCCAACTCGTCATTCCAGTAGCTCATCTTGTTGGGCACTGCGCGAGCTCAGCTCGTCCAAAATGTTATGACCTAAATTGTTGCTGCTGGACCTTACTCGTCTGCGAAACTTTGTCCCAATGAAGAGCTGAGTTCGTCCGCGTATATTATGCTGCGTTATTCGTGTTACAAACTATATATACTGGTGACATAGAATTAATTTGATAGCGTAAAGATGGCAGTACGGGTACCGTAAAATTTTTTCCATAATAAGAAAAAATGTTGCCGATCAGGCTCCTAATCTAGTTATTATTCTTGTATAATTTAGCGGGATTTTATTGCTGAAAAACGACGGAAAGATTGTTATTTTAGATAAATATAATAATTAAATGTTTCATAAAGCTTATAATTGTGTGTATTTATTTAGATATTTTAATTTAATATTTTCCAAACTAATTTGTAAATATTTTTAATATTTAGTTATATGTTTAAAAGTGCATGTTACTATTGGTGTAAATATTACGTTAAAATACCGCTAGTTATTTTTTAAAACTATTTTTTAAAATCGAGTAGAGCTATCTGTAGTACCGTCAGAAAAATGTGATATTCTCAAAATCCACTAGGGAGGAAACGACTGCCATTTTCCACGACCGTTCGATCATAGTGCTGCCCATCATAGGAGAGCGAAAACAGTTGATTCGTCTAATCATCAAAGAGTTTACCCTGGAAACATATGTCACTTTCCAATGGTCTTCTAAGATCAGTGAATCATTTGGTTTTGAAACTAGTTTTAGAGGAAATTTGCCTTCGAAGTCTTGGAAAACTTCTTTGAGAGAAAAAAAACAGTAGGATTTAATCATGCCAAAAAGACAATTTTGAAATGAAGGGCGTGAAAATTTGATAAGTAATCCAAATATTTTTTTATATGCTAAACTACTTTTCATTTTTCATCCCAGTGGATAAAGAAAAATCTAAATGGGAATTAAACTACCATGTGAATGGTTAATTAAATACTTAATACGGAAAATACACGGATTTCTTTAATGCAAATGAATGTATTTTTATTTCATTATTGGTTTCACATAATACAATTAGTCTACATATCATATTTTGTAAAAACATTCTCAAATGTTCTGGAGCAGTGGAGTGTTAAAAAATTGATATTTTTAACGTTAAACGAAAAATTCAAACATTCAGCGATTTTTTCAACTCAATGCTTTTCCAGTGATTTCCATCCTTTGATAAATATATTTTTAAAATTTTTAAATTGTCAAACGTTCGAAAATTAGAGTTTGTTGTAAAAAGCATATAAACTATTCAAAACTATAATAATTTATATGTTTTAAACATAATCATTAAATAAAAATATCGTTATGAAGAAAAAGTTTTAAATGGTGGTTTTTCTTCATTCGAAAATTTTTAACATAAAATTTTAACCAAATTATATCAAACCAACTACAATTAAGTTTTATCAAATATTCGGTAACAAATCGATGTATTACAAAATTTTCTTTAAGTGTGTACATTTTAGCTATAACTTAAGTTAAGTGTTATAATAAGTGTGTAAATTTTAGCTAACTGGGTTGTTCGCAATTTCTCTTCACTAAACTTGGGGACTTTAATTGAGATTGATTGCTCGAAGCAAACAATTCCTTCCCAACCAGAGTGAAACATGATTATTCTAATAAGTGGCAGGTAGAAATGAAGTGAAGGGAGTTAGATTGGAGAATGTATAAGCAAAAGTAAATTTTGACGATATATGCCAAGTGGAACTAGCGCTGAGTACATGCTTTACAGGTGGTAGACTATATCAAGAGTTGCTACGGGTGATAGTGATCGTAGTGTTGTCAAGAAACCAAGTCGATCTCAACTGGGGAGATTTTGGTAAGACACTTTTAACTCGGTATTAGTTGAATGTGTGAATCTATCTAGGATGTTATCCAGGAGAGCACATATCCACTGGATATTATACTGCAATGCTATTGAATTAATAGTTGTGTGAGATTTGCCTAGTATCTCTCTTTACGGGTTATTGACATTTAGTGTTAGTTATATTTGATTGAATTATGGCAATAGAGTCGGGTAGAAGTGCAACACCACAATTTCTAACTTTCCACCATTTTATGAAATGTTATTCACATAATCACATCAAGATGTTTAGAAACTAACAATATTAAACTAAAAATATCTGAGACACATAAAATGAAAATGCATTTATGTATTAACAGCATAAAATTAAAAACTAATTAGGAAAATTGTTGATTAAAAACAGGAAAAAATTTCTAATGTGTATGTTCTTAATGATATTGGAAACAATTTTGGGTAAAAACACAAACAAAATTTCTAATTCTTATGATTAGTTATATTGGTTGTTAGAAGGAGAAATAAATCAACAAAATAAAATAACTACTAGAATCTTCTATATCAGAGCATACTGAAAAATTTCAAGTGAATCAAGCAGTGACAAAATGAGTTTTGTAGAAAATAAAGACATCAACACAATAAAAATGTTTAAATAGTAATGATGATTTAAGGGACATTTATTTTACATAGTAATTGATGATTATATACTTACAATAAACCAACATTGCCGCTCAGTTATTGCATATATTGGTTCTTCTTAAGCAGTTGTGTGTCTCTTTACCACTCTAGTACTGGTCATTAGTTAACATTTATAACAAATGGAGATCTGTGCCATAGTCTTTAGATCACACATTATATAATATTTAAAATTCTAAGCACTTCGTTTTGTGATCATCTGGATTCGAGAACTTCAAAGATTTTTCATATCGGAAGCATGCCCATTAGGTCTATGTGCCATCATTCGAATCTGTTTCATCGTTAAAAACATTCACCTCCTCATGAATTGTACGAAACTTACCTGAATTGGATATGCCGAGTTTGTCGGTTCGTACAAGTTCACATTTGCGTATGTGTTTTCCACAAGTAGACGTAGATTAAAAATTCTTTCATAAGGAAGAAAATTCACAAACAATAGATGATTAATTTATTTGGAGCAAATTCACCTAAATTTAATCACGCTTTTTTGCATGTTACGATTTATGGGTAACTTTTAGACTTTAATTCATGTTTCAATAAACAAAACTTTCCAAATATTCCAGCAATTATGAGACACAAAAACAATGGTTTTTCGGGCAATTTTATAAAGTTATAGGTATAATTCTTCGCAGAGAAGTCTCTGTCAGGATTTGGTTTCGTACATACTGTCAATCATCAATGAATAAAGGAACAAAATACACATAGTCTGTTCCACATCGTATTTAGGAGAATCCTTTATATTTTGTTTGAAGTGGATATTAAATCTGATGAATGAAAAATTTTAACATCCACAATAACTTAATATTTTGCAAAGTCTTTTAGCGTCTAATCTTTGAATATTATAAAATATCTAGAATCATCGATATATATATATATAAATATATATATAGTATTTTCTCCTTTCGTTTCGATTAAGATGACGTAATTGTGTTTTGGTAGTCATAGAAATATAATCAGCAAGCCAGTTAGTACGTTAAATAAATTACAAATTTATTTAAGTGATATTTACCATTACTCATGACCATACACATAAGCTTAGTTAACACACCAGACAAGTGTCATTATTATATAGAGAGACCATTATATGGTTAGCGAAATCATTTATATATCTTATAAACTGGCCAGTTGCTAAAATTTTTGCTAATTCATAAGTTAATGAGGTTCGAGAAGCTAACTGGGGAACAGGTTTCGTGCATAGGAAATTATAAATACAAAATTGAATAAAAACTGTTTTAAAATATTTCCTCGATAATAGGAAATTAAATCACATTTTATAAGTCATTATTTTCAATTCGAAAGTTTCTATTTGAAAGTTCAATTCGATAATTTTGTATTTGGAAGTAAAAAAAAGACAAATGATGACAAAACCTTCATTAAAATATGAATAATACAATAAGTACACGCTCAAAAATTGCTGAGTGTAGGATAAGTAAATATTTTACATACGTCCCTCAAGCATGGTCAATTTTAACTTAACAGAAATAAGGAAAATGCTGTTGGAAGTAACCCCCATAAAGTTCATATTTAAATAAATTCTATAAGTTTTCTAGTACTTATAAGTCCAACTGCGTAACAAATATAACTTTGATATATATGAATATATATTCAGTCACAGTATGATTTATTCAATATGTGATATTTCCCATAAATAAAATCTGCTATACGACGTAAATTTATTACGAAATTATAA
>BMAW01105885.1:26399-63074 GCA_019974015.1 Nephila pilipes | reverse complement strand
AGTATGCATTGCTATTGAACGACATAGTGGTCGAACACCTGGAGTTATGGTCTGGGGTGCGATTTCGTATCGTTGACGATCCAATTTTGATACGAATTGAGGGTAATCTCAATAGCACAGGTACGTCTGTGAAGTGCCAGCAGCCCGGAAGTCGTTCCTCTTCAAGGCATCCTGAGCCATTCTTCAGCAGGATAATGCACGTCACATGTTGCGCGGACTGTTCGAGACTTGTTCAGCACAACGCATGTCTCTTCCTTTCCGCTTATTCACCGGATATGTCGCCTATTGAGCACGTGTGGGCTATGGTTGGTCGGCGGCCCTCGCTCGTGATCCGCGTCCTGCAGCGCTTCAAAGACGAACTACAGCATAAGCAGATATGGAATCTCTCTTCCTCAAGCAGATATTCAACATCTGTTTTACCATGCCACGTCGTATAGCAGCACTTATTGCAGCGCATGGTGGCTGCAACCAAATAATTGATTTCGACGCTTAATTTGTTTCTTTATTTTGAAAGAACATTTCCATTTGTACTCAGTACAAGTCGTGTTTCTGCATTAAATTTCATTTGATTCTGATGATTCTTTCATGGTGTTGCATTTTCTACAAACAGCAGTATATAAGGTCACACTGCATTTGTATTAGTAAGGCAAATAACATCTTACATTTATGGTTTATATGGAGTCATTTGAATCCGTATTATTCATTGCTTTGTAATTGTGTTATTTACCAAAATTTACATAAGATTTCAAATCTTTATAAAAAGTGTATAATATCGTATATAAAAACTGGAAGATACTGTTTATAAACTTGAAACCAATTACTTTCTATTAAAATTAACTAACTTTAAATTCATTCAGGAGTACACAATCAATTTCATTGTATGTCTATCCCAAGTAGCATTGCTTACAAAATCTGTTATTTTGCATTTTACGCATATACATTACTAACATCCACATCCCTTAAATAGAAATGTAGTATAGTAAACAAGGTGGTAGAATATTTTATCTAATGGCACATTAAGAAGGGAAAAAAAGCACTCATTGTGTTCAAATTAACGCAGTGGATGTGTCGTACGTGACAGCGTTTTTTGAGAATTTGTATCGATTTCCTGGGGTGAGATTTGTTATCGAACTGCTACAGGAAATTGACGGGAGATATACTAACGCATATTACTAAATATATTACATTTTTAAAAATGTGCTAGAAATTAAATCTAATAATCCAAAAGAAAAAAAAAACAGTTAAAGAAATGTCTGAAATTTTGAATGAAATTTGTCGATTTAACGTGTCAAGTTCTTTATTAATATTTTGTATACTAAAGAAAATGTCTTGGCAACTTTGAAATTTTAATTGTAAGCCATTTCTTTTTTAAAGAGTTTTAAATGAAATATTGTGATATGTGCTTACAAACCTGATATTCAGAAGTATTTCAGGTTTTAGTATATGATACTTAGCTCTGACGATCATGGAACAAATGAGTTTTAATTCGTGGTTATTCTTCCTTGATTTTCTGAATTTACTTTTTTACTTGATTTACTGATTTTCTGAACGGACTGTAAAATGTCAATACATCTGTCATGTTCAGAAGTGTGAATAGCATTTTTAGGAAGAATTGATACTTTATATCTCTTTGTGGCTCCCTAGCATCCTTTTTGGCGTCTCATTCAAATAAAAAGCTAGCAAAGAGTTAGCCCACACAATTCTTGGACACATTCATGCAAACATATCACATTATCAATTTACACACAAACACATACACAAACTTCATTAAATCAATTACACATATAAAAAAATGCACATACTATTATCTTCCACCAGGTATTTTAAATTAATTTATACTAACGTTACGTTTGCTTTATTGAATGAAATGAATGAAATAAATGATAGTCTCTTCATTTGAGTTATTGTTCAAATTCTTTATAATCATCTATGATTGGAACCCTTTCTCTCCACTATGGGATCAGATCACTTCAGTTTCATTACTTATAATTGTTGATAATCTCAAAATTCCCAATTTTTATTAAATTATAAAAATTCAGAGAAAAGTGAAGAAAGTTTCTTAAGAATCTCTTTTGATACCTCAATGCTTTTGGACATGATTAAATTATGTAATACGAATACATTTAATAAATATTACTAAACAATTATTTGATTCTAAATTTAGTGGGGGGCTAGGTACCCTTGAAACATTTTTTTTATTCACGCATTAAATATTTAGTTTTTAACACGCCATGTAGTATTCATATTCAAGAAAAAGGTTTTACATGAACATTTGAATGCATTGTAGACACAAATATAAAAATTAATTTTTTTTAATAAAAACTGTACTTTTTCAGAACTGATACTTTATTTATTAATATTTGTCTATAAATATTTGTAATAAACTCAAGGATGATTTAAATAACTTTAAGAATTGATTTTGTAATTCTTTTGCTATGAGGTATACACATAGCTTTTTTGGGTATTTTTGATACTTCGTAAAATCCCTTTGTTGATTTTACAAACGACTTATTTTCGTCCATGTCTTATATTATGTTTATGTACAAATATCTCTTTTAGATACTTTGACCAAATTATATTATGTGAACTTTCATTTACATTCATCTTTCCCCAGTACGATACATCTTTCGAAATGTTCATTAGAAGCAAGCTACTTGTAATTTGGAAGGATGTGTGGTAAAAAAATTTCTTTAATTGTTGGTCCCACATGCATTTTTTTAGAATCTGTGCTGCTTCATTTTGCTATTTTGGATAGGCAGATAACATCATGAACCACCACCTTTGAGACATTTTGAATGTTGTGGGATTTTTTGTTCGTCAAAATGTTGTGATTCAATGTGGCATATATAGCTCTTTTCTGGGCAAGAACAATACCTTAGGATTTTAATAAGACCTTCTGGTAATTTGAAGATCATTTATTTATAGTTGCTTCTTTGGAAGAGCCATAAGCTTTTTCACCTAAATTATTTTTGATTTTTTGACAACATTTCGTAGAGTAGTGTCTAAAAATTTACTAACGTGATTTATATATTCCTGTTTTGTTATTTTAACTTGCGAATCCTATCAATGGACAATTATATAGGTAATGAAATATCAATGCTTCGTCCATTTCCTTAGAACCCTATGAGTCTATGTGAATGATATCACAATCATTTTTGTGTGCTTCAAACCATGTATTAAATTCTGCACCTAACTCTCCAAGTACTCATTTTGTTATGAGAAAAGAAGGCATTATTCGCACATAACTTCAAAATCGATGACATGCCTGCAAGAATATCTATTTCACAACCAATGCCAATCAAATATGTATGGCTACGTGTTAATTTGCTGCCATTAGAAGAAACACTTATATCGATATATATGACATTAGCAGGTGCTACGTATTCATTTCATACTTCACTGTGCACTTCTCTGTCCATAATCCTTGCAGCAATTCCAGAGCATTGTCTCAAAATAGGCTTTGAAAATAAATGTGGTACATTTTTGTGTGCCCTAGAAGAAAAAGGCAAGATATTTGCCTTCATACGAAATATTTCCATTCCGATTCCATTTTCTGATGTTGCAGTATACTTCTGTGGAAAGTAAATTAATATCAGAAAAAGTACATATATTTCTTTTGTTGTTTCTACATCTATAACATCTTTAATAGGGTCTTTGTTGTCCTATTTCGAGTATCAAATATCACAATAAGGAAATTTCCAATATCGGAATATATGGTATTTTCAATGTTTAATAATTTTTCAATTTTGATATTAGGATATGCACATTTTCTTCTGTGGTACCAGATATATTGTCAGCATAACTACACGAACGTTTATTATTTGTTTGCATTGGATGATACCGTCATTTTACTTGAGACAATTTTATTGAAGCCTTCAAAAATTAAAAAAACAAATAGACATCAAAAACTTCAATAGCTTGAATAAAAATAATGTTATAATAAAGGCTTTATAAATACTTTTTTATGTAAACGATATAGAGGCATAAAAAATAGGTTTAGCGATATAAAATAAGTGCACCTCAAAACATATGAAAAATATTATTTTTATCAAATATTATTCATAGTTATTCACAACAAACGAAATATGTTACCAGTTCCGAAGTCATAAATAACGTACAAGGAGTTAATACTGCTGTGAAAATATTACTTAATAAATAAAATTTGGAAAACGAAGCAAATGAAAAGATATCAATCACGTTTCGCAAATCTATAATCAATATTTTTTGATCAACTTTTCACATACAGCTAAAAACGGGAAAATATTTTCAATATTCATTCAATGTGAAATATGGAATATACTTGCCACTTTCGGGTTACATTAAATATGCCAAAAAACAATGAACTGATTTAAATTAAATTGTTCCTGTGAGCGTTTTAGATATTTTCCATATATTTCTGGGAAAACTCGGATTTTATAACAAAAAATGTTGTAGTTAATTAAGTATGTTAATTAAGTTAATCAATCACTCCACCAGTATAATATTGTTCTCTTTAAATCTTTAATATTAAATACATTTTGCCCCCCCCCCTAAACGCAAGAAAAAGGAAGAAAAAAAAATGATTTTGAAAAGTTATTAAGAATACCTAATTTCATCTTAAAACTATAATTTCTTTTCATCGGGGGATAATATATTTTGATCATGTAGATATATTTATATAGAATTTAGTAATTAATTGATTGATTATTTACGAAGTTTCCAAAGCTCTAACACTAAGTCACTATTAAAGGAAAATAGCGTACTAAACATAACATTTTAGTTTCACATAATTTCGTAAATTTTCGAAAATCATTTTGGAATTGCTAGAATAAATAGAGAATTATTAGATCAAAATAAAATCATATGAAATTAACCCTTTTATGTTATGAAAGAGCCCATTTTGACTGCGTGTATATCCTGTGGTGTATTTGAGTGACAAACAATACTTACCGGAAAAATTTAGTTAGTTTGATGACAAGTACTATGAAATTTTTCTGTAAAGAGAAAAAGTTACTGATCTAGTTGTTGTTGACTTAGTTATTTTTTTGTATATAATTCGACGGGTGATTGTTACTGAAATAGCTCAAAAGTGAAAGCTAGATAATTCTAATGATGAATAAGTTTTATGAGTTATATATATATATATATTCTTTCATTTTTACATTTCTTTCTGGATTTTTGTCTTTTTAAATATTTGAAACTATTTGTACATAATTTTTATATATATATATATATATATATATATATATATATATATATGTGTGTGTGTGTGTGTGTGTATTTTCATGTTTTAAAGTGCATCACTCACTAAAGAGTGTTTGGTGAATATAACAATTTGGATGTTTCTTAAAGTTTAAAATTTCATGCATTTATTTAGTTAATTTAATTTAATATTTTACAAAGTAATATTTATCATTTACTGAATTACTTAAAAGCTCCTGTTACATTTGTTGTAAGTAATAGATTAAAAAACCAAAATTAGTTCTTTAAAGACTATATTTTACTGTATTTCGGTTTGAAAAGGGTTATATTTTCAAACGCAATTAGGGGAAATACTGACGTCACTTTCTGCCACCGTTTGATCATATCTCTACGTGTAATAAGAAAGCGAAAACTGTTGATTCTTCTAACAATCAAAAAGTTCATAAAAACAAGGTGGAAGGCAATAAAATTATTTGTACCTGCAATACGTTCTTAAAAATTCTCAGAAATATAGCTAAATTAATTAGATAACATACCAGTTTGGTTCAAATCAACCCACATGCGATAAAGTACAATGTTAGTCAAAACATATAATAACTATACTTCTGATATATATCAATAATACATTAGATTATTTTTTTTTCAGCTTAAGATAGGCAGTTGCATTTACAGTTTTACTCTTGATGATGTAGCCCTGGATTAGAATAGTCATCTCACCAAAACTATCGAAATTTGCTGCTCATGTTAAATTTTCTTAGATATCAAATTTACTTAGATGATATGATGTAAAAGAAGGAGATACTGGTTCAGATGGTATCTCGTTGCTTGCCAATGGCATAAGATCACAAAATATTTATCAACAGATATCGTCAAGGTCTGTAATGACATTGAAAAAATTAACCAGCTTAACACTCAGTAAAATTAGTAATTTACATTTATTGATATATTTATGTTGTTATTATTATTTATGCTTCATTTCTTTATGGGTATATTAGCAAATCATTAAATAAAAATTCTTGTCTGTAAAATAATAATAAATAGGGTACTCAAAGACTTAACAAATTATCGCTTGATTCCGCTTAAATTTACGTCCATTTTTGATAAGAACATATTTTTGAAAGAAAAACAGTTATCTTTAATGCAGTTGTTAAATTAAGCATTCAAAATATATATCAAATAAACCTTTTTGATTTGCGTATAAAACCATTCTATATCTACGATAATTGATTTTTAAACAAAGTGAAAATGTATAAAGAGAATTTTACGAAACATTAACATAAAAGTTTAAAAATGTAATATAAGTTTAATTTAAGAATTATAGATAAATCTCAAATATTAACTACAATAGACAATATATGAATGCAAGTAGTATATAATAGTATAATTTAATACCCATGATGCATCCAGAATTTACCATGAATTCAATTACTCTGCTAGTCTTAGAATCATAACCGGAATTCATAGGTATTCAACTGACCCAGTCTATATGCTGATTCCTTAGAATAAGGGAAATATATAATGAGACAGAATGCGTGCAGTTTCATGCTAAACTTAAAACAGAACAATGAATATATGTTTGCTGTTAAGGGGATTGAGATTTAAAATGAATGTATAATTTATAATATACATGGTGAAATACGTCATATTTCAAACCATTTGAAACAATAGAGTCCTTTTGAATTTTACGACTTATAAAACGTTTATAGCATTTTATACCATACTGTGATTAGCGTTATTGGCTTAAAATATCTTATAAATATTTATATGCAATATATTCCGTTTTAAAATGCTTCTTAATATAATGTTATAAAATATGTCACATATGGCAGTTGAAATCATTTCAATATTTAATATATATCTTCTTGCATATTAAAGTACGCAAGAGGTTTCAAATAGAATAAACTTTGACAATTATGTATCCCAAATTGTAAGAGAAATATAAATAGATAGTCTACATAAGGAATAAAAACTGTTTATTCTTTATAAAATTTAATTTAACAATATATGAGATTTTCATTTCTAGCTTTGTTAGTTATATGATTCTACTCAATTTGGACTCAGATTTAGAATAAACCCCAGGTTTCTGATATTTTGAAGCATGTAGAAAGATTTCATGAGTTATATAACCCTAGTAAATAAGTCGTGAATAGCATTTCTTACTTCAGATTTAGAGTCAATTTCATTTATTTTGATAAATTTAAATAGCTTTATCTTCTATCTACAAAGCACGAATCCACGGAATTTAACCCATAATTACAAGCTTTTTGTTTAATAATTCATGCATCCGATAACTATTTTATGACTTTTAATTAAAGCAGTTAATTAGTTAGCATAGCGTATCTATTTTATTAATTCCTTATATTTTCCTTTGTTGTGCACTTCGGACAACATTTAAACTCATACATTAATTTCCTTCAATAATCTAAAATTTCCTCTAAATAAAAATAAATTTAAAAATAATGTATTGATTTCTTAGAGATGAAAAGGCGTATAATATGATAATTAACCATCATCATATAAAACACTTTAATTTGTGATTGTATTCGATGTATATAATTAGAATTTTTCTTTTCTATGTATATAATTAGAAGTTTTTTGCAAAATTTAATTCAGGGAATTGAACGATTCTGAATGCTTAAATATTACAAATTCACATTTGCCTGTCACATCATATTTAATTAATTTTCTGACCTTTTTTTATGAAAACTAGTAATTAATATTATCTTTTGTGACTATTAGATGAATTCTTAAAATTACTAATACCAACTTTGGAGACTTGCTTAGCCTTTAATGGTAGCTTGGAACAATATTCATTCTTCAGAATTTTTTCATTAAAATATAATTTCATCAATATTTTAAGATAAGAGTAACATTATATTTTATAAAACTGATTTAAATTTTATTAAACTATCATATGTACAGATATCGACATAAATCATAGGCTGATTGTTTTATTTACGTCGCGTTTTTTAAAATCAACTGACGGTCTATCAGTGATGGATCTCATATTAATGAACATTAATCTAATAAAGAGACGGTACTTTTGAACCGGTATCTTTTTTTTTTCAAAACTATTTTTAACATTAATCTAGCCTTATTTTGAACATCAAAGAACACAAGCGGTGCTTAAGCTTATGTGATGGGCTTATGATGAATGAGCCTTATAATATAATCGTTTCAGGAATATGATATTCCACAAAAAATTTCAAAACTATCTATGTAAGATTTCATATATTGTTTCATTTACTTATATTATATTATTAATTTATTTCAAATATACAAGAAGGTATATAAAATAGTAAAATATTGTTTTTAAACTCAAATAACCGATGTTTTTCGCTTAAAAATAACTCATTCAAATTTATTTTGTAGAGTTACATAACTCGTAATATACATATATGATAAATAGTCCAAAATACTAAATTTTGTTTTGAATTTTAGTCTTATGTATTGTTAACTTTCATATCAGGCAAATTATTGTTCCATAGTATAAACAGGGCGAATTTAATTTATTGCTTATTAAGGTCACATTTAGAATCAACGATTGGGTTATTTGCTATTAATCTTCTTTTTTCAAACTTCGATCAATGAAGACGACATTTGAGTCGGTGTCTCTATATCCATACTTCCAAAACACGCCAGTGGAAGAATTAGGGCTTCAACAGATTAAATGAGCATCAACCAAGGTGCAAGGCAGGTATTTAGCGGCAAGAGGAATTGAAACCATAAGCTCACTAAACAACGCCGGTCGCGAGTACGCGAATATAAGATCTAGAATACCTCGACCAAAAACAGTATTAAATTACCTAGATTTGCTTGATGGTAGATGTAAAAGAATTTAAACGTATTATCAAAATTACGAAAATGTAAGGAAACATAACGCACAAACATATTGTTCGTAATTTACTGGTATAGTTTAATGTACCCTCATGGACAAAATAAATAGCGCACCAATAAGGAGTCGTCAAAATGAAACGAAATTTTACATACGTTATGACTACTTTGATATAAGTAAATGATTAGAAAAAAAAAGAAAAAAGATCATTTATTTACGAAAAAAGGCAAAAGAGCAGAGGATTTAATTCCCTGTTTAACCCCTTGTAGCACGAATGCACGATGCGATACGATTCGGCAATGATTCATACATGTTCTATATGATGTCTTGAGACATTTTGTTCCATATTTCCTGTAACCTTGCCTCTAGTTCGTTAAAACTCGTGGAATGCCCAACTCACCGTCCCAAATGATTCCAGATATGCTCGATTGGAGACAAATCTGGGAATCGGGCAGGCCAAGGAAGGGTAGTAACAGAGAGGAGACAGTCTTGTGACACCCTTGCCGTGTGAGGCCGAGCATTGTCTTGTTGAAAAATGGCTCCTGGGAGTCGTTGCATGAGTGGCAACACATGTGGTGGCAAAATATCATGGACATACCGCTGGGCTGTCAGGGTGCCACGGATCAATAATAGGGTGACCGTGTATTGTAGGCAATGGCACCCTATACCATCACACCAGCTGTGGGTGCGGTTTGTTGCTGTAAAGCAAAGGCAGGATTGAGGCGTTCACCACGGGGTCTTCACACACGATCACGATTGTCATCACTGCTGAGATTGAATCTGGATTCGTCGCTAAAGACGACCTGGTTCCATTCCGCTGCATTCCAGTTTCCTCGTGCACGGCACCACTCCAAGCGGAGGCATCGATAGGTGGGCGTCAAGGGCAGCACACGTAATGGGCGCCGTGATCCCAAATTTCTTTCAGCCAGGCACCTTCGTATGGTTCGAAAAGACACAGGGGACCCTAGTGAAGATGCTACCTGTGTCTGGATGGCGGCCGATGAAGCATTTGGCTGTACGCTTTCATTTCTTACGATGTGGTGGTCTTCTCGACGACTGGTCTGTCGAGGGCGTCCTGAGCCTGGTGTTCGTATAAATGACATCTCTCGGATCCACTGGTCCCAACACCTCCTCACAACAAAATCAGAGCGGTCTAATTGACGAGCTACTGGCCTAGCTGACCACTCAGTTTCCATCATGCCGATGATTCTCCCCCCCCCCTCAAACTGCAACAGCTTCTAGTGTTGCCTTCGAGAACGGCGTAATGGCATGTCTACCTCAGCTCGTCCTTTGTAAACGATTCAGTACACTCAAACAAGCTTTGGTTACCTTTTTTATACTCCACGAAGAACGACGTTAAACTCCATCTACCGGCTATACGTAATGCGCAATCACTCTGTATTTATAATCATTGGCATATCTCCCCGATATGTACCTTCATGCCTAATTTCGTTACGATCTCGCAATTATTTCTTGAGGCGCTAATTGTTTTATCCATAAGTGTACTTTTATCAACAAATGCAGTGGAAAAATTTATACAGATTGTATAAGATAAAATTCCTAGATTTTTAAAATAGTTGTACTAAATAAACGCTTTAAAAGAAAAGAATTATTTACTTAAAAATTTTAATTAGACATTACAGTTGTGTAATAGCACCAGAGAGAGAAATCCGAAAATAAACATCAAATAATGGCCCAAATTCATAGATAATTAAATTTGAGTAATTTCTTTTCTAATTATAATTTATTTCTGTTACGTAAATACCTAAATTTGTTTCCTCTTATTTATTTTCCATGTAAGTAATATTTATACAGGTGAAGTATCTGTACAGTAGGAGTACTTGAAAATTTTGATTTTTTTCTGTAGCTTGTTAACTTCATCTTGTTTGGTTATTTTGTGGTTTTTAAAGATTTTCTTTGAATTTGTGTGTATTTTTTTTCTTTTCGAATTTAATTATTTATAGGATTTTTTTTCATAATTCTTTTTTGTTTTATATTTTTTGTTTCATTATAATTTTAATAATATATTTCGTAGATTGGTATGATTAAGCTTTTAATTCTAGATCAACCCAGCTTATCAATCTAAAGTTTGTTGCAACATGAAATACCTTTTTCTCCATTTTGTCTTTTAAAAGGAAATTGGTTTCTTCATTTTCTTAAAGAGTTCTTGATTCCTTTGTTTAATTTTCTTTACTTTATCTTATATATATATATATATATATATATATATATATATATAAATACGCTCACATATATATTAGGAGTAAAATAGCGAATTCATAATGTTTTCTCTCTCAATGTGGAACTCCTTTTTGATAATCCAATAGTTCATTTTCATTGAAATTTCACTCATATTTTTTAAGCATTTATCTAAGACCAATTCTCTAGGTTCTTAAATTTTAATACTATGAAACACCAATTTATGCAAAAAATATATGTTTTGTATTTTTCACTATTAATTTTACAAAAAACTCGAGGTGTTAAATGAAAAAAAAATATATTAATAAAGTTTTATCAATGATCCTAATTTTGCATTTTATTTTATTCCGTGTTTATTACTACACGTTTTTTCACACACATCTGCAAAATGTTTACGTGTATATGAAAGCAATAATCATTGCATAATTTTGGTGATAAAAAGAAAATAAGACATAATGAAACCATACATATTAAATGACATTAGAAAACTCAGCAATTAATAAAATTCTTACTATTTAAATAGTTGCATCACATATGTGGCGAATAGTGATCGCTCAACATCCAAGCCAGCATTCACTCTACTACTACGAGAACTAGCCGGCTATCCTAGCACAGCAAGCCAGCTGAAGTGATTTGATGCCGAAGTGAACTCCATCTGCTACCCACTATTTAAGGTAGCACCGGAAAGCAATCGTAGAGAGGTTATACTACACAGAATTTTAGAATTCCATCTCCTACCATTTTTTTAGAAAATGACCCTGTTACGAGCTTCAAGGCCTCTGGTGAGACTTAGACGAAAGCACATGTTGCGTGCAATTAAAAAAGAGAAATTGCCCCGTTCTATCTTCAATTTTATACTTTTCTCTGTTTTTCTATTATTTTATAAGTCATAAACCTACATTTTTCCACTATTTACCTTACTACATATGTTTTTATTAAATTGTTGCTATTAGAATGTGTAGCGTTTAATCTTCTTGTGTGATATTTAATTACCTTCTTTTTACCTATTAGGAGGGGATATTTAACTATGTATTAGGAGCCCGTTGGGTAACACGCATTACATATTTGCCTTTTAAATGTAATAACAAGCCATGAATATTTCTTAAAATCAACAAGCCTAAAATGAATGATACTTATTTACTATATTTTCAGTGTAAATTTATGTTCATGATATATTTAAAAATTAATTGACAAAACACCTAAGGTCATAAAAGTAATTTAATTTTCATAAATATGTGTGTAATATTCTTAAATATGAAGTGTGAATCGAATTAAACTTTTACAAAATAAAAGTTATTTCTTGATATGAATATGAAATGTTTTTTAAATCGGAAATGAATACTTAACTTATGATTTAAATTAAATATTTTTCATAGTGAAAACTAAATGATACTTTTTCCGTAATGAAACATTATCAAACAGTATTTAATACGAATATTTAAGTTACATACACTTTCACTAATATGTTAGAAGTTTTTTAAACCTAAACTTTTAATACATTTTCATTATTATTCATATCTCATCCAATCTTTTTTTTTTAGAACAGGAAGAGTTAAAATTAAAAACAGTTTCATGAGCAATAATCATTTCAATTGGCAATATGCAGGTTAGAAATCTTAATCATTACTAAAGACAGGATTTCAAATTTTAGTCATTACCGATTTACCGATGGCGATATACAGTGAAGAATAATATTTGTGTTTCAACAATGTGATTCAAAATACTTAGCACCTAGTTATTTTAAAAAATTATTATCTAGTTATTGGAAGAATTGCTTTTTGAACACTATCTAAACGCTTCACTTAGGATGGATGTTCAGGTAAGTTTTTTAAGAAAAAAATTACTTTACCTTAGAGAAAAACATTTTAGATTACAAAAACACTAATTAAAACAAATCCTTACGGAAGTTTAAATTGTTTCAATGATGAAAAGTTTAAATACTTCCAAACTGACATCAAAGTAAATGTTTGCAAGTGTAATTTCACTAGGGACAGTTTTTCTACATTTTGTTTAACTAGTTAATAAATAAATTCTGAATAAATATTTTACATTAAAAGTTATGTAAAGGAAGAAAAAAAACCTTTGAAATAGTTTTTCTCGATATCTATTGATAATTTTCTAAAATGGAGGGAAGAATTCCAATAGTAGCGAAAGATAAATATTAGATTAAAAGAACAATGGTTTCTATAAAAATAACTTTGTAAAGAAAAAAGGAGGGGAAAAAACAAATTTAGCTTGGCTGATTTCATATTGAATATATTTAACAACATGGAAAGGCAAATAGCAAAAAAGAATAATTCAAAAATGGTTGATAGAAGAAAATGTCCATAATACTTCAAAAAAAAACCAAATTTATTAATTATTTTTGTATCAAAACATTTTAAATAATTTTTTCCTATTATTGTTATTAAAAATTAAATTTTACACCCATAATTACAAAAAAAAATTAATAAATGAAGAAATAAATTTATAAAATGAATAAAAGGAAATGAATTATAAAATATTTTTTTAAAGAATTCAAACTGGAGCATAAGTTTATTTTATTCGTTTTTTCTTGCGAACTCTCTTTTGATTATTAAAATACTTTCATTATATTTCTTTCAAATTCTGACAAGAAAGCCGAACAGAGAAAAAAAAGTGAAAGAAAGAAAGAAACCAAAGTTCACCTTCAGACACGTAAGTCTTAATGCATGACAGAAGCAAAGAGATCCGTTCCTTTTCTCAAGAGATTCTGGGAGAATTAAGATTGAGAGAGTTGAAAAACCAAAATAAAATAAATAACTAGAAACCGGTTGCTTCCGTTTTTGGCTCGAAGGAAGGAAGGAGATCAGGATCTTAATCGACTCAGTATCTCGTCTCAACAGTTCTTATTGTCAGATCTGGATAAGAAAGAATATATTTTATTTACTTGAATTCTTCTTCGCTTCAACTGAATGCGTCGACAGTGATTTGCTTTTAAACTGTAAATTTTAAAGCTTTATCCACTAACATCATTGGGAAAAATTCAAGAAATAAATTTAATTCTTAAAGCGAAATAGAATAAATAAAATTAAATCGATTTTCGATTATTTAATAATTATTATAGGAATTGCATAAAGATTTTCTCTAGTTTCTGAATTTCACGAAGATATACTTTAATTGATTTATTGATTATTTATTAACGTCACCAGTAAAACATTACGAGGATTATTGACAAAGAACTTCGTAATTTGGAACCTCATTGATATTTGAGCTGATATCTTCGTCAAATTTCCTCACTACACTAACGTGAGAGAGTGGAGCCTCGTCAGATTCAATACACCTCAGATCCACTAAATCCCGATTCTACATCTTAAGTGGAATCAGGACAACTAGACAGAATTTAATGCCAGTCGTTAATCTGCTCTCGTGTTTCATTCATTCTGATCTCGATGCCATTACATGTTCTAGAAATATTACAATTAGGTAATTTTATTTAAGGATACCGTTTGGAGATAGCCCGTTTTATGTCACTAGTTACATAATACGTCCACAACCATTTTGAAAAGGTTATGTGATTCACAAAGTTTTAGAATTTGGCTCGTGTGACTGAGGTCAAAAGCGGCAAGAAATCTAGGATAATTTATTGTTTATAAAACAGCATTTATTTAATTCATTAGTAAAGTATTATGTGTAGGTAGGTATTTTTTTTAACTGTAATATTTAAGAATAATTATTTAACTAAATTGCATGAGATATTAAATAACAATTATTTTAAAAAATAATACGTAGCTCCTGTTTTATTAAATGATTTATAACTCTTGTTTCGATGAATTCCAATGAAAATTTTTATTATACATTGCTTTCTGCATTTTGAGACAATTTGATGATATTTAAAATATATATTAATACCTCTTGTAATGGACACCTCCGAATAAGCAACATCTCTATTCTAGGGACAATTGCGTTGATCATGGTATATGAAATTACCTCTTATTAAGGGACATTTCTGTTTAAGGGGCAAAATATCTGGTTTAGTGGCTGTCCCTTATAGGGAGGTGCTATTGTAAATTAAAAAATCTATTTTTAATATTTTAAAGGGATATAATATTTGATGTACTATTTTTATAGATATTTCTATTTCTCATAATTCAGTAAATAGAGGTATTTGTAGTTCAACACAATTATTTTTATCCAACACTACTTGAAGGGATAAAGAACACTATAAATACTTTATGAACTTAAAAAGAAAAAAAAATGTTATTTAAATCATTTATCCAGGACACAGTTTTCAAAATGTCCAGGAATAATTTCGCTATATTATAATGTTTACAAGAAAAAAAGAGATTTTACATCTTTAACACATGGCCATCATGAATGCTAAAGAGCTGAAAAGAATCAGGTTAAAAATTTGAAGGTCAATGAAATTACCTAAATCATTGGCAATCAAAATTTAAGTAACTCGCTAAATAAGGTAGTTAGAATTACGAAATATTGTACACATATTAAGAAACTTTATACGATCAAAATGAGGTAATAAAACTTTACTGCGATACTTATATATCTTGTGTTACTGTGTCAATTAAAAATAATTGTGGCTTTGATAATTTTCCCTTTTGATATCTGTGTGTTTCTATCTTAAATCTTATTCCTATGATAAATAAACTGTGGCAAAGGATAGATTAAAAACTGATATTTCTTCATCAATATTTAATAACTGAGTAGACAGATCTTAAGATGTGCCTGAGAGCATGAGAAATTTTAATTATTTTAAAGTAAAGCTGTATTATAGAGGAAACAATAATGAACATGATTTTCAGTGTAATAATATTTCCATTATTTTAGACTATGAAAAAAACATTCGTGATGCTATATATACTATATTGTGTTATATTTTAATAAAAATATGACTTGTTATATTTTTTTCATTTTGAGTATGTGATATCCATCTTGAAGCTTAAAGAAAACTCCGTCTTACTACTCACATATTTGAATCTTCATGTCTTTGAATTTTTGTAAGTAATTTTTATATTTTGATTTCTTGATAATTTTTAGAATTATAGATTTTATTTTTGTAGATTTTATCGCTGAACTTTTTTGCATCTTTTAATCATTGAACTCTTTTGTAATTTGGATTTCCCAATTCAGCCTACCAAGTCGCAAAGGGGGAAGGTTGGTACCATTAAGCTAGTTTAACCCCGCTTATTCGGTCCTCAGCCCGAAATTGCTTTTCGACTTGCTGGGTTCCATATTTTCACTTATTTTTTTCTTTCATTTTTACATTTATATATATATATATATATTTAAATTTTGCATAATCCAAAAACACTTACAAAAGGAAAACAAACGTAATTAATAGCACCAATTTCTTGATAATAAATATAGCAACTATTCTAACATGAGAATTGTAAATATTTTTTGAAATGTAAGACAAACATTTAAAAATTAAAAAAAAAAAAAATCAATATTTTCCCTAAAAATCAGCATCTAAAAATTGCTTTATCAGTATAGTTTATTGTTTTTTAAGATATGGAAAACAAGAATTTTTTAATAAAGCCTTTATGATTAATTTTGTAACTAAGGAATTTTTTTAACTTCATTTCTTTTTTTGAAATATAATGTTTTATAGATTGCAGAGTGTCTTTCAGAAATCAATTGTAATCCCAATGATGTCCTCGTGAAAGAATTGAATTTTCTGATTTAAACTGGGCTAAGTTCGCTAAATGAATTATCAAGAAAATCCACAAGGTTCGTTCAAAGACACGTCATGTTTTATGCATCACGGAAGCAAACAGATCCACTTCCAATCTCAAGAGATTCGGTGAGAATTACGGATTGGAGAGAACAGAAACAAAGATAAAATAAATAATCTGAAACTGGTTATTTTCCGGTTTTGGTTAAGAGGAAGGAAGGAAGAAGATAAAGTTCTTAATCGATTCAGTAACCTGTCTCATCACTTCTCATTGCGCTATCAGAATTAATACCACCACTGCAAATAAACGTAAAAAAATCACCTTCTTGAATTTTTCTTCGTTTAGTTGTTCTATTTAAAGACATTCTTGGGGAAAGGGGTTATGGGTCTTAAGGCTTATGACTCGAATTTCCTTTTCACGAATATTTCTGAATCATAGATTGTTTACTTTTATGTTTGTATCACTCAGATATATTACAACTATTAAGTTTCTACGATAGTGTAGTCTTGTGTTTTTATTACAAATGATAATAATATTTAATTACATATTTAATTTAGAAATAAGTATTTTGAATTTATAAATATTTGTCTGTTAAAATGATCTTTAATTTTAATAAGAAAAAAAAAAGAATTTCTTTTCATTTTGTTAAATTAAAAACATTTAAATGTTATATCAAAAGTTTATTTGATAAAATATTTATCTAGTTATAAGGGAACCATAATTTTAAATAGGTCATTTTAACATTGATTTAAAACTTTTCATAATACATGTGAATAATTCTTAAATCTTATAAAGCGATTTTCCATGACCTTTTAAAAACAATAAATAAACTACATTGTACATAATTAATAATTATGTGCAATGAATAATTATGAATTAAATATTTTTATAGCATTTGTCATCAGAGTGAATGTTGTAAGACTTCAGATAATATAAACCTTCAGCGTTCCATGTTACTAAATAATAATTCATTTGACTCTTCTGGAAAGTAAAATTATGTTTAAATATGTTTTTTTAATATTTTTTTATAAAATAAAAATAAATATTTCTCTTTAATATTTTTTAAGAAATAAAAATAAATATTTCTCTTTAATATTTCTTTATAAAATAAAAATAAATATTTCTCTTTAATATTTCTTTATAAAATAAAAATAAATATTTCTCTTCTAAGTAGTATTTAGTTTAAAAAGTGTATCATCAAAAGCAAAAAAACCCATGTTAAGAAAGCAATATATTTGGACAAGAAAATTTGCTATTTAAATTAAAAGTAAAAAATATTATGTGTAATTCATAGATGAATTTCTAAAAAACACCACAGTATAGCAATTTATATCTAATTTTTTTTTACACTTTTCCACGCTCAATAATTTCACAACAAAGTTCTTTATAAGAATTTAAAATGAATTTAATGAAATATGAGTAACTTTATTTCCAAACTTTGCAAAGGGCATCTTAATCCAAATTCAATTTCGTAATTACCATTGAAGTGCTCTTAAATATTATTATTAGAGCAATTTTCTATTCAAATCTGTCATGAATGAGTTGATTAGACTGCCAACAAATTACCACTTTGATAGTTTGACCGTCCGTGAAATCGGGCCTATTGTTATGAATGCATTCTCGTTTCGCTACGTTCTACATCCCGTGTACACGTGAGTGAAAACAGAGGAAAGATAATTCGATATATTGGGGCATTAGGAAAGACCAAACAAGTTTCAGATAATTAGTATTGATTTAAGGGTGATACGTATCGCTTATATATAGCGGGATTATTAACTGTTTCCTCTTTATGAATTGCAAGCAACATGCATTTAACAAAACGATTGAACTTAATAAGTGATACAGATTTTAATGTAAATAATATATTAAAATCATTACATTTATGAGTGATTATAATTCAACCATTACAGGTGAATAGTTTGTAGGAAGAATTTCAAGAAATTTATTTTCAATAATTTAGTAAGAAGATACTCATTGATGTTAATTATTCAAGAACTTTTCACGCAATTGCTTGGTAAACTGGTGTACTATAATGTTACAAAATATTTATTGAGTAATATTTTTTTCTTCAAGGTGAACAAAAAATATTAGTATGTATATTTTAAATTCAACAGATATAAAAAATAATTCTTAATAGCTTTCTCAAATTGGTGAGAAAATATAGCATTTCCTGATACATTTTCTGGTAATTCATCTCTCCATTTTTGTAAGAAACAAAATCATTATGAATAGAATCAATAAAGATTGTTCTATAAAAAAGGCAAAGTTTTCAAAAAGTAGATGTAGCTAGCTTTATTAAAAAGTTTATTATTAAATTTGTGAATAACATTAGACTTAAAGCAAAAGATAGTATGAAAGCGTAATGGAAGTTTTATTCATCTATTAAATCAGAAGGAATTGGAAAGAGAAGACGTTCAAAAAACATTTTATTTTGGAAAGTGCACAATTGACAAGTTTGTCGTAGACTAAAGCAATACATCCTTGTATGGATAATATGTACAAAGGCTTGCTTATCATTTTCAACAGAATTTTTAACTTTTAACTGATTTTAGTGATTTATTTAGTATTAAGCACCTTCCAAAAATAAAAATAATAAAATAAAGGAATACGGAATTTCTACTTTGTCAGATTAATTATTAATAATTTTAAAATTTCGAATGTGGTATTAATTGCACCTAGAATTTATACCAAGTCCAAATGTTCCCATATTGTATATAGAGGCGGACTCCGATCACAGAGAGTAAAATAAATTAAATGAAATAACCCTAAATGGTAAGAATATTCGGGACAAATGTGAGTTTATTAAATTAATGAATTAATTATTAAACGAATATCATTTTGTACAGATTTTTTTACCTTACAAAAGCAGAGTATAACTGTTTTACATATAAATGTAATAGCTTTCCACTGTGTGGAGGCATTTTGCAAATATACAAATATACTAAAACTTTTCGGAAAATATTTTAATGTTGTAACAGACGATCATTCTATGCTGGTTAATTAGTCTTAAAGATCTTTTAAAAAGATAAGCTGCATAGGTTTTAATCTTCCAAGAATTTGAGGAGGAGGGTAAGAGGGTAAGAAGCGTAGAGACGTCTTGTCTTTCTCGAAATCAGTTGGAAGATAATAATATTGACTCCTCTGAAGTCTAGACGAGAATTAAGGACGTGCATGTTCTTGACTCTCTTACGAACATGGCGGCAGAATCTAAAAAGATTCAGATCTCGAAAAAAAAAAAACTTTGTTCCCATAAGAACATCCTATTATTTATTGGATGAAATTCTTTGTAAAAGGAACTTTCATCCAATATTAACCACCTTCAAAAAACAAAAATGTAATTCAGTATTAATCGGAAGTTGCACTCAGTCAGAATAATTGTTATTAATTTTAAAACTTCAATTTTTTTAAAGCTATAAAACACCTACTGAAATTTATTTTATAATATTTTCCTGATGCTCGAGGAGCCACCCACTTAGATTTGTTAGAACAAACGAGAAAGTGAGGAAACTATTTGATTGGACAGTCATCTATCTATCTGTAAATCAATGCGATATTCACTACCGCCCTTCCCTAATATATATATATATATATATATACATTCAACAGATACATTGCACATATATTGGCTATATAAATTTAACTCAAGCATTTTTAGTATCTTATCCTTATTCCAATAACTTATTTCACTGTCAATCGAAGATTTATTTAGGGATAGTGATCATCTTATTATGTTTCAATTTAATATTAAAGCCGATGTTAAGTCTAATTTTCATAACTATCCTTCTTATTTAATTTTAGTTTTAACTAATAATAAGGAAATAAAAAGAAGCATTTATATATTAAATTATATAGTAATTATTAATAATTAAATTAATTTTGATATTTTTCAAAGAAACGAAGCAGCTAACTTTTATGTGAAGAGTAATGTCCACAATTGGATGTTTAGAAATATTTTGTTGAAATATAACATTTAAAATAGGTATATATAGGAATACTTCATGTATTTTTGCAAATTTTGCTAAATTTTATAATATCAATAATCTCATTTTCCTATTAATTTTTTTTAAAAAAGTATTAATTTAAAACATTAAATCTATAAAATAGAAAAAGTAATTTTTTGCGATTTTTCTTAAAAAAAATATTCAAGAGTACATTAAAATTACATTGTACTATTACATTGTTAATTTAAGAAACTATGTTATATGTGATTTTTAAGTCCAAAACCTGATGTATAATTTAGTGACTATATATCATTTCTTTGTTTTATTATTAAAGTAATAATTTTGAATTTACTAAAAACATTGTAATATTTTTCATTTTACTTAGTTTTATGATTTTTGTATTCATAAACGAATCTTAATTTTTAAGACATAAGTACAAGAAACCTTCCTATAACACATTAGATATATTCCTAGGAAATGCCATGTTGCGTGAAATGGTGTTGTAGAAGACCCACAAAATTGTGAATTACGTTTCGAAAACAGTTTTTATTTGATTTTCATGTAATCAAATTAGATTTTATGAAAAATACAAATGCATATATATTGCAAAACGAAAAGAAATAACTATTTTTTTACATTTGGTGCGACCTTAATTTTACAAATTTCTTTCTCATCACTGTTCAGTATAATCAAACGAGAATGGTTCTGCTGTTGAACGTTATTACTTCCCGAACCTTTTGTTTCATTCAGGGTTTGGGCACATTCCGTACACTTTAAAAGATTATACTAGTTTTTGTTGGCTCTTATATGGTCAGCGTAGATTTCATGATATTTAGATACACAATTTTGCAGCTCATTTTCGATTTTTTAGCTTTCTTTAGCGGAAGTATCTGCATTTAATAAAAGTGATTCAAGATTTTCAGTTCAGCCTAGTACCTCTGGCAATATTTTTAGTGTTAAATTATTGAGCGAGCAATCTTAATCAGTGCTTTTTTCCACAAAACCAATTTGAGTTACAATTTTGGATGTTATTTACATCCGTACAGCATCTTAAATTCCGTCTTCCCCTGATTATAAATGTTGAACGTTCTCAATAGCAATATACACAAAATATTCACCTCCGGTCTTTTTGCAAGTTCTGAAATGCCGCCAATCTCATTTTCTAGCTTCTTAAGCACATTTTCTATTTCAACAGAACATGGTCATTTTTTCTGACATACATTTCATGATGAAGTTTTTAGTTTTTTCAGCAACAAAAATATGAAGTGGATGCAGTGCTGATTAAAAAATTGCGTTCAGGCTTGCAATGAATTTATTGATTTTGATCCGGAACCTCTTCACTGGATTTGATTTTTAAATAAAAATTTATTTTGGAGATTAATACATTATTAACGAAACTAAGTCGAATGGAGTGATCTTATAGTAGAGAGAAGAGGCTCCAGTCAGATATGAGAATTAGAAGATTTAGAACAAATGAAGAGATTATCATTTGGTGCACTCGTTAGTTAATTTAAACGAACAGCTGAAGTTAACAATTACATACCTGGAAAAAATGACAGTGGCTCGTTGAAGTTATTAATGTACATGAATGTAGATGTATTGTGTGAATCGCGAACGTGACATATTCGTGTGAGTGTGTGTCGCGGGCGAATGTCATGAGTGAATGTCAATGAGTGTGTCTCAAATTCTTGATAATCTTCTTATTTAACTGTAGCCGTGGAGCAGACAGAGAGCAACGACAACAGGGAGAAAGCTTCTTTTCTTCTTAATGGGATTCACACTTCCAAAAGATTAAATTTTAAATGACCTTCTATGAGACTTTGATTTGCAAATTCAAAGTCCAAAAGGGACTATCCCAAATTAAAAACACTTGTTCTATAAACGTATCAATTTCAAATTGATTATGTTTAATTTACTCAGTAATGTTACCCTTAGATAATATGTTTTAAATGTATAAATTTTACCTCGCTTCAATGGTTGGGGTAATGAAGAGATATTAGGTGATAAGAACGCTATATTCACATTTGGTTCACTTAGTTATTGCGGATGACATGAAACGTTACGTAATAATGATAACGCTTCGGGGCTCAAATATTTCTTTATTTAAATAGTTTCTACCTATATGCACAGATTCAGTTAAAATATAATCTTTAATTAGATTCCCACTCACCCAAGTTCTTGGATTTTCTTTCTAATATACCGCTAAGGTGTTTATATTTATGGAGATTTAAAGACTTATCAAATAGATGAAGTTTTGTCATAAATTCCCCAGACGTATTACTGCAGAAGAGTAGAG
The DNA here is from genome assembly GCA_019974015.1 of Nephila pilipes. Lineage (NCBI taxonomy): Eukaryota > Metazoa > Arthropoda > Arachnida > Araneae > Nephilidae > Nephila > Nephila pilipes. The sequence continues at coordinate 39,971 of BMAW01105885.1, read as the reverse complement.
TTATACGATCTTTAGATACGTTGAATCCATGTCTTTTTCTTTTTCTTTTTTTTATAAAAAGGCTTTACTAGGCATTTTTTTTTCCACCACAGTCCAGTTTTGTCGACACGTCCTGACAGCATTGATCAGGCGATACAGAATTTCCTTTTATTTTTTGTGGTAGGAATTTCAAAATAATTTTTAAATTTTACGAATCAATCTTTATTCGAATCAAAATATGGTTTCAAGATAGTTCTCAGAGTTCTTTAAGATGTTTGTAAATTTAGAGTAATTCTAATGATATTACCATATTTATGGAATTCTTTTTTTTTTTGACAGAAATCTTCAATCTAAATGTAAATTGCTTTTTCCATTTAGAACCAAACTGAGGGTAATTAAAATTTGAAAATATTTTAATTGATTCGCATTTTGAAATATAATCTTTAATTATATTCCCACTCACCCAAGTTCTTGGATTTTCTTTCTAATATACCGCTAAGATGTTTACATTTATGGAGATTTAAAGACTTATCAAAGATTCGCATTTTGAAATATAATCTTTAATTATATTCCCACTCACCCAAGTTCTTGGATTTTCTTTCTAATATACCGCTAAGGTGTTTATATTTATGGAGATTTAAAGACTTATCAAATTTTAATTGATTCGCATTTTTTTTGCTATCATGTTAGATCCAAAACGCGTTGTAAGTTACAGTGCTGCAGGAGGGCAACCTATATATATATGACCATCATTATTAATTCTGATTATATTCTATCTTATATAAATACGAATATATATACTATTACGTATAATACAACTTCTTTACAAATTAGTTGAATAAAATAATTACGAATACTAAAGATTTATTGAATAAAATAATTATGAATTAGATTTATTTTAAAATGGAGGAAACTCTACTTCTCTCATCGAGCTAACTCGTGCTGAACACCCACCTCAAACCGTCGGTCGTCCTCCTCTCTCTCACTTTCGTCTCCGTATCATTCTCGTATGTGTGTGTGTTTTTAGTGTCCGACGCCATATTGTCTGTAAGATCTTTTCCACACCTTTCTATAGGGTTTGTCTCAAGCATAGGCACTTCATTGGTCTCGCTGTTGCAGAATGCTTCTGTTTGGATGATTGAAATGGTATCATACCTTTAGCGACTCTGCAACCACCGTATAATATTACAGCCCAAAATTCAACACCTCACCATATCTTTGAGCACGCGCTAAATGAGTGGGGACGCAGAAATGAGGTAAGCATAGAAAATAGGAAGAAAAGAGGGGGAGGAGAAATAATTGGATGGAAAAATGTCGACCTTTGAGAATGAGCTGCTCTCTCAGCTTCCGAGTTTTCCTCTGAAATTGATGTACTGACTAGATCAGGGTGCTTCTAGGACCCTCTGCATCATACCATTCGTTGGCTTTGATCAATGATATTCGACAGACTTCTTAAGCATTTGGACTCTATTTTCATTCCTCATTCAAATTGCGCTATATGTTTGGCAACGAAATCTTTACTTTCTACTTTCTTCGGTACTTCTTTTCATCAATTTCTTTCTTTCTCTCATTTGGAAATGTAAGAATATTTTCTGCCTTGTTTCTTTCCTCGACTATTTTTTTCTTTTTCAAACCCACTTTTCACAATGCTTCTTTCGGACGTTTGATCACCAACATTATGTTGGCTTCTACAGTTGTACTTTCACCTGCATTCTTAATTCTTCAGTTTTACACTCCACTTCTCAGACATTTTCAATACCTATTCTTTCTGCCTATTTTATTTCTGATCGGAATATCTGTGGAGAATTTCAGATGAGTGTTATTTTAGGCTTCTAATATATATATATATATATATATATATATATATATATATATATATTTATATATATTTAATTTGCTTATAATAATTGAATCGAATATAATAAGATAATGACTTTTCTCGAATGTTCTTCCAATTTCTTCAGAGGAGATTCTAATTTTTTTTAGGGGGGAGAGGGAGGGAAGGGTTCTTTTCTGGATGGAGATCTTCTTTTCGTGTTATTTGATAGAGATGGTATCTTCATGGCCTTTCGAGTCGAAGTTTTCTCTACTGCTTCCATATTCTTTTCTCCGCTCAAATCCTGCTTTTTAATTCTGTATACTAATTTTTATCATTCATACAAGTTTGATCAATGATACAATTATTTACACAATTAGGTTAACGCAGCTCTTTTGTGGGAAATATTGTGGTCATTGCCTGGTTGTGAAGAAAACTTCGGTTCGATATTACACTCTTGGATTACTGTTAACACTTTGATAAAATTTCAGTAATTTTCTTTAAAAAAAATTAATACGCTTTTCATTTTAAGTTAAGAAGTTTTTATTTGACATCTATGCTTTTCATTTTAATTTAAGAAATTTTTGTATAACATCTATAATAATTAGAAATTTACCGCACAATTTGTCCGCAACATAAATTTTATCTAAATAGCACAGTTATCAAAGAATATTTTGGAAGAAAAATTACCATCTGGTGCTACTTCCTCTCTATTAACATACATTAATTTTACAATGAACGATTTTATTGTAGGAGATTCATTCTGTTAATATACACAGAATTCTATTAAAATTACGTCACTTCTGATTTCGATTACTTAATTATTTTTCACTTCAAATTTTGCCTCTTTTACACCTCCAATTGCAACTATTTGGATTAATATTTTCGAAAATTTATCAAGTGACTGAAAATCAACATTGCAATGTTCATATTCGAAGGACGAATCAATTTTGGCACGAAATCTTTTTTCATTGATATTTGATTTCTTATTCCTTAAATTAAATTTATTTTCATAAGATTTATAATTTGATTTAGAAGTTTTAATGCCCGTTATATCATGCTTAATATGAAAGCTTTTATAAAAACTCTTATAATAATTTTATTATGTTTAATTTTTCAACACATTTTTAGATTTTAAATAAATTTTCAACTATCTTTTGTTCCATGTAAAATGTTTTTGATGCCAGCTAAGTCTGGGATATCCTAAATTATGTAATCTATTAAAGAGGAATCAGTGATGTGGACAACAACTATTACTTGTTTTGTAATAAAGAATTATTCCTAGATCGATTCTTTTTAGCCTGCCTATTAGCTAGCATAGAATACAAAGAGTGTAGTTTCACCAGAAACCAAAAAAAAAAAAAAAAATCCATTAAAGTTTTACCCATGAATTAATAACGTATTTTGCTTTAAAATAAATAATTTCGCTGACCTTCTAATTATTTATTTCCAAATAGAGACGTTTCAAAATTACTGATGAATTGATATTCGGTAATTTCATTGAAAGCTTTGATCCATTTGTAAATGGAGCAATTTGCAGTTTCCTTATAGAATTCTCTCCGTCCTTAAGAATTATGCTTGATTTTGTAACATTCAGAAATATTCTTCGGATGGTTACTTTTCCTCATACACAGATGACATCTGAATGTCTAATTCAACAAGTTTAAAACTCAATTTGAAGATACGTAGAGGAGGACAAAATATTTTACTATCTATCAAATGATATGGAAGACCGATCCCTCTCAAAAACATCTTTAATTCGAAAATTTAAATTTCTAATATATATTAAAATCAGAGGATAGAAATTGAAATCCCTCAATCTCTTGTAATCTTTGTCTATTCCTATGATTCCTTTAGAGGTATAAATTACTTTGTATATTATCTTTAAGGATTGAAATTCCGGATTCAATCACTTAAATTTCCTGCAGTTCATTTTAGAACAAAATCACAATTTTAAATTTTATTAAAATATTTGCTAGTTCTATTGATGCTGCAAGATGAATTGCTACTTTAAACACACTGGATAAAAAAAGTTGGGGAAAGTCCCAATAGAAACACTTCACACTCCCTGATGAATAGTCCATCACAGCGCATTTATATGTTTCTAATTTTAAGACATTTAATTAAAATACCTTTTCGAACACCCATGTGTTTTCCTTGAATAAATTTTACTGCCTTCAAATTAAAGCAGAAAAATAAGTTTTTGTAATTTAATTAAATTAGCTGATGCTGGTTATCAAAAAACGTAGAGATATTTGCAACGAGAAAAAAATCAGCACTTCATCAACCTAAATCACGCTTAATACCCATTGACCGTCTGTTTCCTTCATCCCCTGCGTCTCTTCCTCATTCGCTTTGTATTGCTTAGAAGGTCTCTAAGCGCCGATCTGTAGGGATCGTCTTGAACATGTGAACTCTCTCGACCCCACTGAGGTTGAATGTCCTCTTTGTGTTAGGGAAAGGGAGTAATATCCGTAGCTACTCTGAAGCTCACATGGTTTTACTCTCTTATATATACACATATATTATAAAGAACCTGTGACTTATACTGAAGTTTTGCTATAAGTTAGTAATATTTAACTTTAAAATGTATCCATGTAAATCACTGTTACTTTTAATATTTTAGAATAATAAAAACAATTTACGTAAGAATGTAAATCATACTTAATAATAGCATAAGTGTTAATGATAAAAAAACTCACATCTTTGAATTTACTAAATTACAATTCAAATTTTTTAAAATTTTATTTTAAGCCTTATTAAATATTTTTTTAAAAAAAATATTTTACTGTATTGTGAAACTCGCTTACTTTTTCGTACAGTATATATCTGTTAATTTCAAATAATTACTCACCCACCTGAAAACCTGACTTTGAAACCTGATTCTTTTGCTAGCAATGATCCAAGCCTCATTTATATGTGTGTGTGCGTATGCCTGTCTCTGAATGTAATTTTAATTTATTTAATGATCAAAATTTAGTAATAAGTATTCTATACTTCAGTAACACAACCTCATAATAAAAGAATCCTTAGTCATCAGGGAGTAAGGGAACCATCAGGGAGTGTTCTATAATATAATGAAATTATTTTATTTATTGATAAGTCTATAACTATTTAAATACATATCACATTAATTTGAAAAGTAATACATACACGTATATTTAACAGGGAGTATTCTATAATATTTTATAATCAAATTTATCAAAAAAAAAGTATTTGAATTGTTCTGTTATGTTTTCATTGTAATATGGAAATTAATGATAATGATTTAAATGTAAGAACGTGCGTTTTTATGAGGAAACAAGCCCGTTTAATTAGTATAAATAATCTATATATCTCATGAAATAAGAAAAAAAATATTCCCACAATCTAAAGAAACCAATTTTCGTTACAGCCACTGGATAAAAAAGTTCTTGAATGTGACTCATTAAACATTCATGCAAGTGAGGGGAAACTTCTGAAAGTGGTATTTTAATCCTAAATTCTCACTCAGTCTGGAATTTCTTCTTTAATGAAACATTATCAAAGTATTTAAGACTGAGCTGAAATATTATTGTTACACCCACTTTCATTATGCACTAGCCACTTACAGCAATTCTTCAAACTCTTCCCATTTACGAGTTTTTTTTTTTCACTTTCCCCTCTTTTGATTGGAAAGAGTAGAAAATGAAAATAACAGACGATTTCGAGAGTAATCCTTATTAATAGTGGAGTACTTTTCAGAGAGAACGTTTCTAGTCACTTCATTTAGTTTAATTTATAAAAGATCTTGAAAGAAATTTCTAAAGAGTTTCTATTAATTTCAGAATGAAAAATACATACTTTGTATCAAATTAGATTTTTTTTCTTTTAAGGAAATATTTGAAAGGAATTTTAAGTATCTATTCAGAAAGTATGAATAAGGTACATAAAGTCCTTATACTTTAGTATTTAAAAAAATAGTTTACAATCTTACAATAAATTTTATATCAGAAATACATTGTAGATGCTATTAAAATATTTTATATTGTATTATAAAAATTAAAATTCAAACTAAGTACAACATTTTTATTATAAAAATAGAATGATTATTTCTTTTAGAGAAAATATCAGTGATTTGTTTCTAAAAAAACCGGTGAGAATTTTTTTATATCTCCTCTTCAATAAGTTATATTTTTAAATACTTCGAAAAGTCAAAATAATGTTAACTGGAATTTTATCTCTCTTCGGCAAATATGATTAAATTTTTTTTTTTAATTTTGAGCTCTCAAAATTAAAAAACAATGCTTCAAGAAAAATAATTCAAAAAATGGCCGCGTAGAATGTACTTAGAATATCAAAAACTTTTTTATACAGATTATTTCTACAAGTGCTCTGAGTTAACCACAATTTCAAATATTTCTTTTAATGTATTTCATGTGTTTTTGATAGAAATTTAAAATGTTTATTTACAGTATAGTGTACTTTTTCTCTATTTTAGTACAATGTATACGACTTTTTTTCCAAATACTGTAGCACAATTCCGATAAAAAATTTATGTATATATATATATATATATATATATATATATATATATATATATATATATATATATATATATATATATATATATATATATATATATTTATATATATATATATATATATATATATATATATATATATATATATATATATATATATATATATATATATATATATATATATATATATTACTATTGAGAAAGAAAGTAATACCATCAAATATTAAATATATCAGAAAATGTATTTAATTTCAGTTTGAATTAATTTAGAGCATTTATTTTATAACGTAATGAACAATTTTTTTTATGAAAAATTTCTAATTTGAGAGAAAATGGTGGCTATATTATTATTCATTCATTTTAATGCCAAGCACGATTAGTATCAATAATTGCTTATGACTTTTGTATACACATTTTCATACATGAATACACAAGAGAGTTCTTAATTTACTCAATAATATATTATAATGAAATTAGCAAGTGATAGTGAGTTGTGCTTCAAATTATTGGCCTCAAATGCTTCTAAATTATTCCATCCCCTATGAAAGATACAATTCTATGGCAATTATTAAATACTGTCTGCTGATCATGATTCTGTAATTAACTAACGATATATTTATGCATAAATATAAGATATTTATTCTGTATTGTTTTTATATGCCTTTACGAAGAGTACTTTGAACATGCTCGGTTTCAAATCCACTTACACGAACTACAAAAAACACTTGAAGAAAGGAAACAGTAACTTATACTTAAAGTAAGTATCCACTTGTTATTTATTCATGCTTCATAAATCCCGTATATTAAAGTCTTGGGAATAGCTTCCATATATTCAGTAAATATTCCATACATTTCTTAAAACTCACGATTGTTAACTTACATATTCACTTAGTGAATGTACTTTAGAAGAAAAATAAAATAAATTTGTATTCTCATATATCATAAAACAAATATATTTACAGATCTTATAAACATATAAGAAGTTAGCTCTTATAAATTGACGAAAATTTCCTACATGTCACCTTAAGCGAAACTAAACAAATACTCTTTTTTCTACGTAATACGAAGCGATGCTTTTTGCAGAATTTTTAATGGTATAAGTGGATTAACTTTGCTAATTGTTATTTCATTTTCTTAAGAAAAGATTACCTCATTTACAGATATGTAGCATTTAAAGAAAAACGTATACATCTATAAAGCTCATATGAATTATTAAATAATTTTCTTATAATTTTATTAATAAATTGCATATTTCAGCATTTTTAAATGCAACTCTTCAAACTACTCATAAACCAAGGAACTTATAATGTTATGGCTTTCAAACATGTAGTATAATAAGGATTAATAAGGTATAAACACAAAGAGTATAATAAGGATTATTTTGGCAGATTTTTGATCAAGGGAACACGAATTTAACCAGTTTTATGAGCATGTAATCTAATAAATAAAAGGATAATTTGGAATGGGATCAGGAAATAAGAATTAACTATTTACATTTGAATTAGGAGGAATGGGATGTAATAGAAAATGAAATTATTGTTAAGAGAAATTATTAAATTAAAGTTAAATCATTACATCATATATATATATTTCATTGAGGAATATTCCAACTATCATTGTCGTTTTACACTCTTTTAATAGGAAAAGTAATAACTTATAATTTGTTCCTTCGAAAATTGTTCATATGCATTTGATAACCATTTCCTGCTAAGTTGTTAAATTATTTCGTTTAGTTTTATTGTGCGATATGTCTCAAGATGAAATGTTTGTGAAATAATTTACTTAAGAATAAATATTATATTGTAATACTTTGTTTCATATGAGTCTTCATTCCTAAGAACACTAGAAAAGTTTAAATTCAAAATGAAACTTATATGTAAAATGCGAGTTGATAACTATTGTATTCTTCAAACCTGAAACAATTTTTTGTTTGTTCATTAAATTTAAGGGAATTATATTTTTGCATTGCATTTTAAAAATATTTAGACTATTATTTATGTAGATATCTTAAGTTTAACCATATTAAGATTAATACTCGAATAAAACAGCAAAATATAAATAGATTCACGTTCTAAAAATGTACAAATATACAGTTTACTTAGTTATTAAGGAATCCATTTTTCTCATGCAAACAAAATACTGAAGCTACTTGCATAAATCAATTTTCTGTTACAGATCTCTGAAAGGAGAACACACGCGAGATAGAGATAAATATATTCTTACTAATGATTTTTTTGAGAAATTCCATTAGAATTTAAAAAAAAAATTCGTTTATCTATTTAGAAAGAAATAATTACATTTCATTATCAAAATGTAAATATATTGAGATATTTTTTTTTCTTTAATGAAACGTAACTAAAACACAAGAGACTCAAACGGGAATACATAGTTATACCTAAGATCATTAATACTCTAATTACTTATAGTAATAATTGAAATAGAATTTATCAATATCATTTTCTCATTATTTTAATGGGAAAATGTCAGAAAAGAATGATTAAATGAACCCTGTTGATTATTATTTTTCATTAACATTATCGCGCATTGCATATTGAAAAAATTATCATATTTATTTGGCATATTAAATAAATTATTTATAAAGGAGAAATTATTTTAATTAATATTTAATGAAGGATATTGGTATAAAGAGTTTGTTGTGTCTTATAAGTTTCTACTTTAAGATACTGAATATATAAAATAGAGTCTTGTAAATAATTTAAACATAATGTACATCAATCTAAAGAATAATTGAATTAAGAGTTTGAAGTATTTATTAAATGTTATTATCAGTCTATTTTTAAGACTTTTAATTAAATTTTATCAATCCTCAAAACACAGAGTTTCTCTTTAATTGTTAAATTTATTTATTCACTTCTAATAATACATAGTAATTACAATTTATAATTCATTTCTAATAATAAATAGTGTTTTAAATTTTTCATAAAGATGAAAAATTTAAAACACTATTTTACTTAAAAGACAGTCATAAAAACTAACTTTCTTAAGCAATTTTCAATTTTAATTGTAAAAGAAGAAAATTGTTACCAATGTTGAGAATTCAAATGGAAATATACTATAATACAATAGATTATTTAACTAAGTCATGAAGGTCAATTGTCATCTAATAAAGAAATTCCTAGATATGGATCGAGAGCATCTTAATCTCACAAAAGAAAAAAAAATATGAAAGAAAATTTCAAATTTCGTGTAATCTGTTTTGAGAGTTAAGATGGCTTATCCTTTAACTACATATACTGGCGTATAGTGCATTACGTACAGAAGAAAGATTAGAATTGACCTTGGAATGCCTCCTCTCCAATTTGCGTGCACATTTGACCTACTACTGAAGTGTCCTTTTCTCGTATCGCCTATCTTGATGTTTCAGAGGCATTCATAAGTTTCTTAACGCTGGCAAACTTTCTTGCAGTATCAAATTGCAATCAGAATAAACTACGCGTGCAGTTATGTGAGTATGCTTGGATAAACTTATAGATTATTTGCTTGCAGAAAATAAATTTGTATGAAACTTTAAGTTTACACGAGAAGTTTTAAATAAAATTATACATTTTTAGGAATAATGAACCCGTGAAAAACCCAAATAGTCTTACCGAAGAAGTGGAAATTCAAGGTAAGGTTCAGGCCATATGTGACACACCTGAGCACGAAAATGTTAGCTATTATTTTCAAAAATGAATAAACAGGAAACTATCAACAGAGCTTTTGCCTAGTAAAAACAGGAAAGCCGGTTCACATATCTTTGGATTCCAAAAAAATATAACTACCATGTCATATGTGCCAAAATAAATCAATTAATCATTTGAACTTCTTTCTACTGTGGGTAATGATTATGCAACTAATCCTGAAACTAAGAAGTTGGAGATGATTATGGATGACAATTCCATTAAAGGAGGGGAAGGTGCAGTTAAAAAATGCGCAGAACGGGATTCTTTATTTGATCAAGAAGGTTGATTTTGGTAATATTTTTCCAATTAGCAAACGTAGATGCAGCAAAATTTTGTGTAACTCGACTCACATTAGCAATGCCGCTCAAGCATTTAGAAAACATTTTAAAAAAACACTTGCCTATATCACTGATGATGCCAGCCCTCGCAGAAAGAGCAGATGTAAAGACACTATTACCTCTCGATATTAGAAATTTTTTCAGCAGATAAGAAAGTTCTTATGAACAGCAGCTAGGAGATAAACTACCAATTAAAATGTGTGGATGGTGTTTTTGTTGTGGAGAGCAGAATTGAATGACAATAATTACGTGTCGTGTGTGATTACTCAAACCAACTTCTGAAATCCAGGCTCCACAGAAACAATAACTGTCAAGAAAAGAAAACGCCTTCTTCAAATTCCTGATAAATTCTTATTATTTTAACTGGCAACATATTTTTAAGTACAAATCATTGCCCATATTAGCAACAAAAAGATTAGAAACAAATGTCACCAACCTCCCCATATGCTTTCAATCTTCAAGGTCAGAGGATCAACTCATCTGGTTATAAGGGCATATTTTTTGTTACGTGTTTTAATGCAATTTCTAGGAGACTTTATAGTTGCTTCAAATTTTTATAAATTGAAATATTTGATCAATTAATTACAATAAAATCACCAAAAGCTGAATTTATTTCTATTTTGACTTCTCCTTCATAAGACTTATCGGCCACCAAATCTTCACGTCCTAGAGATATTTGAGTGCCCATGTCTACGATACATTTAAGGACTGCCTTTCCAAATTTGACTTCGACGATTTTTAACTCATTCACACCATTATAAATGTTCACTGATTTGGATACTGAAATGGAAGTTTTAGCTGTCAACATATCTGATTTATCACCTTTTATAGTAATTAACTTTTGGACTGGATTACTTTGTGTGGTAATATTAATATTTTTAGACTGATGATTTCTCATATAACACTTTGAAGTGTGACTTTCTTTTCCACAATTAAAAGAAGTTAGTTTGTACTTAGGCTTGTATAACTCCTGATTTCGGCGTCGTGCAATCTATTTGGGTGCATTTTGAGGTAGCGAAAATGGTTTATTTTTAATTGTCTGTTTTGGAGACGGAGTATGTGAACAACAGTTTCATTAATCTGGTCTGCAAACCATTCCTATGTAATTCCTTGCTGTACTGCGTATGCTTTTATAATTATCTATTGATCTAATATGTCTTCTAACTTGAAGTAAATTTTGCCCATTCATTGAATTAAAGTAATCGTACTTCATTTAGAACTTTTCTTTCAGCTGGTCAGTAATGATTAGGTTCTTTAATCATTAAGAATCTGTAATTGATATTAAATTCTATTCTTAATGAGTCAATTTATAACAAAAGTCCCTTCAACATTTCTCAGCCATCTTCTGATACAGATCGAACTTATCTCTAAAGCTTTCAGGACTGAATTTATTGGGTTGGAGGGAAAGTTCTGTCGTATTTTAAAGTAAATGTTTGAATTCATTTATAAAAATATGTGTTTAATATTAATCAATTATATATGCTCCGTTATTTGTTACAACCTGTTGCCATCTTTCAGGTAACCTGTGAATTCCTGTTTTGTACAAGTTCTCGTCCTTGGAGTTAAAATAGTCAGCAACTGCCTTAGAAATATTTTCAAAACACTTGATTTTTTTTACCGTTAGATAATTTTGCAGAGATCTAAACAGGTTATAATCAGATGGTGCAATGTCGGATGAATACGGTGGGTGACTAAGGACTTCCCATGCTAACGCATTCAGTTTTTGTTGTGTCACCAATGCAGTATGCGGTCGAGCATTATCGTGGTGGAACACTATTCCTTTTCTGGACACTAATGCTGGCATTTTTTCTTTGATAGCTGCATTCAATTTATCCAGCTGATTACAGTACAGATCCATGTTAATAGTTTCCCCCTGTTTCAGCAACTAGTAGTACACTGGACCTTTCCTATCCCACCACAAATGAAGCAGTACTTTTCGTTGATCGATACTTGGTTTTGGAACTGTTGCTGATGATGTTCCTGGTTTGCAGAAGATTTTTTTCTCTTAATATTCTCGTAAAGAATCCACTTTTCATCTCCAGTAACCAGCTTGTCCAAAAACGGCTCCACATTGTGTCTAATCAGATGTGATGAACACATTCTTACACAATCAGACAAATTCCTTTCCGTTAATTCATGTGGAACCAAACACTTTGCTTTAACACAAACCCAAGAGATTTAATGTGATCTCCAACAGTTGTATGATGAATGCCAAACTCTTCTGCAATTTCTCGACTTGTTAAATGTGGATTATTTTCCAACATGGATCGCAAAACATCATTATCGATCTTGGATGGTCGTCCAGATCGATCACTTTCTTGGAGGCTCAGATCCCGGAACGAAATTTGCTAAACCATCTTTGACAAGTACGAACATTTACAATATCTTTTCCAAATACCGCACATAAATTTTTACATGCAACCTATGCGTTGTTTCCTTTTTGGAATTCATACAAAATGCAGTGTCGTAAATGTACTTTATCTACTGACATGTTTTTCACTTTAAATATCACAAGTAAATGATGAAAGGTAAAAAAGGACTCCTTTTATATTCTACAGCAGCTAAAAGTACAAAAAAAAAATCCGAATGACTCATTAGTCAGATGTTTTTTTTTTATTTACAAGAAAAATCACCTGCCTATTTAAAATACGACAGAACTTTCCCTCCAACCCAATAAATCTTTTAGCAAAATTGTTTTTGCTAAAATGATTTAAACACAATTTCTCTTACTATTCTCCCGTAAAACTCAAATTTCTCTTCCCATTCTCTACTAATTAATTGTAAGATTTCTGATGGTAATACCATTAGAACATATGATACCTAATCTTTAGTATCTATGTAGACTCTTTTCACCTGTCTTTCGAACAGAGATTAATTAATCGTAACAACATCCTCACACAAATTAAATCTAGGCATAAGCTAAATTAGTTCTAAGTAATATTTTCCATTGTTATTAGGAGCCGTAAGAAAGTTTGACTGACTCTTAGATTCGATTTGTGTTTTTTCATTTCATAGTCCATTTGCTCTCTTATCTACTGCTCATCCAACTCCGACTCTCTTTGCTTCTGCTACACTTCCAAATCAATGTGATTTTTCTTTGTCTCCTCAAGTACGGTATTAATGACCATCTCTGATGCCCCTTTACAAATTATTCATCATAAGATTTACTTTCCATAATAATGTTCATCAGATCTATTATCTTCGTTTCAGAAGTTGTATTTCCCCCATTTTTACAGCCAAATTACGTAAATCTTC
>BMAW01105885.1:0-26389 GCA_019974015.1 Nephila pilipes | reverse complement strand
ACCAGTGTTTTGTAATATATATATCAATACATAGGTATATTTGGAGAGAAAAATAACTCTAAAAACAAATAAAGATTGTATAATAATATACACAGAAAAATAAATTATATACCTAACAATAGATGTTTTATGGGTTAAATCTAATAATACACTTCTAAAACATATGATAAAATAATAGACAGTATAACCAGAGTCTTTCTTAGCTATGTCAGACCTTAACAGTAATTAATAAATATTCAAATAAATAGATAATAATTCCCTGATAACCATTAATGTGTAATTAATAAGAACTATACGAAACAAACTCATCAAATTTATAGACCATAATACTGTACCCACAATATGAGATACAGTCAAAAAACATTGACTGATTCAAGAACAAACACTAAATAAGTTTCATTTCATAATACTGTGAATAATCATTAAATATCCAAACTTTCCTTACAAATATTTGGTGAACAGCTCAATTTTGTAGACTTTCGGAAAAGGAATATGTTAGATATCAAATTAAAACCGAAAATATTCTTTTATAAAAACACAACCCAACGTATAAAGTATTCAAACCTATTTATTTTAATCTGTGCTATTCGTCAACATTAAAAATCCCACCAAAAATGTACCAGCACAATCCTAATGCTTAGAATATTTTTCAAGAATAAAATTCAAGTACATAATCATACAATAAAATAACATCAAATAGAATCTGCAATTCTGTCTAAATTACTCTATTTATAATAGGCATAAACAATGATACGATATACACACAAAAATATTAACAAGTAAGAATTCTTCTTAATGACATCATTGCATGAAAACAGTAAAAAATAAATTAACATAGTGCCGAAACCGTACAAGAAATTCATAAGAATACACTCATACGAAATTTATATATACAAATCTAATTTTCGAAATAATAAATATAATTACTAAGCAAAACCCATTTAAGTTCTTCAAAATTGATCAGTGAATCAGATGGATTATTAATTACTAAAATGTAGGTTACATGTGCGCTTAATAAGACTACTTTTAAGTATCTGGGACAAAAATTCTAAATCCCAATAGACAATACTTTTTTTCCCTTTGAAGAACAAAGTATATATAAAAACAACCAAATAACACTCGGGATACAAACGCATTTTTTTTCTTTGGTGAGGGATTGATTTTATTTTTCCTAGCGGAAAATTTTGTTTTCTATGACAAGATATATAACTTTAAGTTCCAGGATGGTACAAACTTTTAAATCTGTACTTTTAATGAATTTCGTCCACACAATTTAAATAGTAAACAATGGGAGCATGCATTTATTTAAAATATATGAAAGCTCTTACCTGATACGATCCTATCGATTACACCAGTAAAATAAATTCCAATCCTTGAACGGAAAGTTGAAAGGCGGTGAGAGTGTATATGCAATGAATAACAAATCAGTTTATATTTTTATAGCTGCTAAACTTTAATTATGTATTAATGTGCACAATATACAAATACATACAATAATATAAAACATCTAACTAAACTATCATACACTACTCCTTACACCAACCAACATGGCGGCCCTGTACTATTCTAAATTCTTTTTTAATAACTATCTTGGAATTTAGTTGTTCCTCAATTCTTAGTGGAGTTCAGTTGTTCCTCTTCATAGATCTCTATTTGTATGCATTGATTATACGGACAATACTCGGGAAGCAAGAGGGAAGCAAGAAAAAATATAGAAGGGTGCTTTAATAGATATAAAATATGTTTTCTAATATTAATAAACTAAGAAAATAGAAACCAATGAGAAAAAATATATAAAACAAACTGGAGCTAATAGTCATATGTATGTAAAATGTAATTTTTTCCAATAGGTTAGAAAGATTAATAAAATAGAACTATTATTTACTTCTCGTTGATCTATTATTAACAATGACACGAGATTCGTTAAATAAGTCCTTCGAAAAAGGTACAAAAGATATTTTAGAGTGATTTATAATATTTATTATTCACCAAAATCTTTTTTTTACCTCTATAAACTTTTTCAAGTGTTTCTCCAAAGTTATTAAATCATCCAAAATGTCAGATTTCGGAAGGTCCTCAAAATAGGCATCTTTTTAGGCATTGACCTCTTCAATCGACATGAACCATTGTTCACACTTAACCATTTTTTAGTTTCAGAAATAAAAACAAATTTCATGGGGGACTAAGTATGGTGGATACATAAGATGCTATGATAATTCGAAATTTTATTTAAGGTTTTTCCCTCGAAAAAGCACATGTGTACACCCGTAAAATATCTTAATGGAAGAGAATACTTTTCATTTCCAAATGAGGGCGTTTTTTCTTTATTTCTTCGCTCAATCAGTGCAGCAGCGATGCATAATACTCTCCATTTATTGTTTTTCCTTTTTCCAAATAATTGATACGGTTGATTCCAAGTGCATCTAAAGAGCACCGTAGACATTACCGTCGTGGCCATCATAGATTTCAAAGACTTTGCAGTCTCGAAATTGGTTCGCTTTCAAAAACCCACTGTTTTGAATGTTCCTTTATTTGTAAGTGTAATAGTGTATCCATTTTTCGTTTACAGTTATGTGTCGACGAAGAAATTGGTCAGAATTGCGACGAGAAAACACCCAAATAATCACAGAGACGACCACACGATTGCATTTATTTTCCAGTAAAAGCAAACGCAGCATCCATTAGTAGAAACTTTTTCACACCCAATTTTTCATGCGAAATTTAAAACACTGATACCAAACAATATACCAATGACCTCAACTATTTTGTGCACTTTGTATCGTCAAACACTCAAAATCATAAAATAAACTTTTGCATTATTGTCTAACATCATAATTTTGAGTTTTGTAGAAATTATTGAATTTATATTAAATAAAATATATTTTGAAGGATTTAGACAACATAATCTTTTAGCAATGGAGTTAATAATTAATATTGATATTCTTAGTATATTTCTCACACTAATAATTTTTCTCTGTATTGCGTTTAGAATAGTTACTATTATTTGGTAATTTTTCAAATAATTTTATTATCATTTAAGATATACAGAATGATAATAATATCATTCTTTGTTTTTCAAATAATTTTACTGTTCCCAAATACTGGACTGCGTAATGTCATATTGACTATAAGCTAGCTGTAGAATAAGCTAAAATCAGAATAGAAAATTCGAAATTGTTTTATTACAAACAAGTAGATCTAAGAAACTTCCTATTTTCAATAGTAAAAAAGGATAGACAATCATATTCTATGATTCGAAGTAAAATATGTCTCTCTCAGTACAAATCTATGACTATCTATAATCCTCTTATTTAATAGCAATAACTTAAGTGTGACATAAAATGATGTATTTTGGGATACGGTTATAAAGTTCTTAAATAAATGGGTTATACATTTGATGGAGAATGATGCCTGAATTGTTTGAAAATTTTCTGATAGTTGGAACTTTCTTTAATACTCTGATGTCAAAATTGTCTATGAACCAGCAGGACTTATGGAAGATCAGGATTGTAGAGTTTTACTAGACCTCCAGCACATAGAAATGGAACTTTAGAATATAATCCTATATCCCGCAACCGCATTTCTGGAGTGAAATGAAACTTTTCGTATATCTCGAATTCATTCGAATCACTGAGCACAGTTCTGAAAATTCCATAGATTACATTTCATTCATTCGTACATTCATAACGTAAGTAGAATTCGCAGGCAATATTTAAAGAGTGTATGTAGATATATTTTATCCGTAAGTTAAGGAATTTTGAAGCGTTACTTTAAATTCAATAATTTTTCTGAAATTCAAGACAACGTCTTTATAATATAACAATTATAAAATGAAGCATTTTTCTTTATTTATTAAATAATATAATGTTCGTCAATTATTTTTTTTAAAAAAAATATCTATGTATTACATTTCCAAAAACGTTATTTTATTTCCGATTATTAAAAGCTTTTAATGTAAAATAGTTACTTTTGAAATGATATACTGGAATTATATCATAAGCGATTAAACTACAATTTCAAACTACTAGTTTATCCGATTATTAGAATAATATTAACTTAATAACACATCGATCAATAACTCCCGAGTCTAAAATTGAAAACAACATTTTTTTTTGCGAATTTTTTTTTTTATTCATCAACATAACACCTTTTGTTAATCACCTTTTAGGGTGATACAATCGTTTCAACGCTTTTCCAAATCTTTTTTTTTTTTTTTTTCCCCAATTTTTTTTTCTCTTTTTTTTTTCTTTTTTTTTCGCATGAAATCTTTTTTGTTGCAAGTAAATAGCGATAAACAGCTTTCTGAATCATCGACTCGTTGCTGTTTTAAAGCAATCGCGGCACCCACTTGATAAAAACATTTTTCACTTCACTTCAAAAAACCTTTTTCCTGGTCCGATCGACTTAAAATTTTGACACGTTTCAAGCAAAGATTAGTATTCTAGAAAGACCTGGTTACTGGTTTACTACGAGCGCCATCTCTAAATTAGTCTTTGGAGTTATTGATCGATGTGTTATTGATTACGAAAAACACTATTCTCAATTTTTTTTAATAAAATGAAGCCTTCCCCTTTCATTCACTTTTTTATGATTTTGGAGAAAATAAAGATATCTTTAATTATTTATAAGATTTAAAATAACAGTTGCAAATTGTACGTGTAAAAATAACCCACGAAAGCAGAATGAATTTTGATTAATTTCAAAAAAGAGTAATGTTGATGTAATAACAAACATAAATGATGAAGTAAACGGTTGAATTGTGATTCTGTATTACAATTTAATAAAATTATTAAAATTATATTGAAATGAACATTCATTTCGAAAGATACCATTCACAATGTTTTAGATGCTAAATGAATAATTTAAACGCTCTCCGAAATCTTTGTTACTATATAGCAACGCTATTAATGTAAACAAACGATCATAAAAGCACTTTTTTTAAAATTTATATTAAATTATTAATAGTATTAGAATAACCTGTTTCATCGCTTCCCAAATTGTGAGTCACGACTGTTTGGAAAACACTTTAGTTTTAGTTAGTTTAGTCGACCATGAGTCAATATTCGGTGGATCATGAAAATACCTAAAATACATGTATCTTTCCACAGCTTACAAAAATATAACGTGAACCTTGAAGTCTGCATAAGCCACACGATAGCACTACGACAAAAAAAAACTGAATATTCAAATTAGCGAATCATGTTGATAGGCAAGAAATGAAGAAACAAAACGTCTTTTCAACAGGCGGATGACGTATATTAAGTACCTCCTCTTTTGCACACAATACATCTGCCACTTTGGCTGCTTTACCAATCTGTGACTTCGCTTAAGGTTACGTTTAAATCCAGAACCTCAGATACCACCCACCAAATAAGAAACTCTTCTATATGAACGCTTAATTCAGTTTGGGCAGGCCTACATTTTGAAGCGGCTCATCATTCTCGTCTGTTCAACTACATCTGTATTATGGATATGTGGTTTACAAATACACCAATTGTAGACAAAAGCGAGATTTCAAGCGTAAATTCAAGGAGACTGAAAAAAAGAAAGGAGTAAGGAGTAATGATTCTTAATACTTAGCATTACAGTTTCCATGGAACGAATTTATGAAAATATAATTTCAAATCTGCGTGTGTCATTTTTAATTAAATGCTTTCAAATTAAAATGTGCGTTCAAGTAAATTGTGTCGGCACATTGAGCTAAAGTATCCCAAAAAAATCGATGCCTTATTTTTTTTTTTTTTTTTCAAAATAAAGTTTGGCAAATTTCAAATGTCGAAAACAAAACTTACGAATCCACCAAGATTTATGAAAATACTATTCACTCTTTATAT
The DNA here is from genome assembly GCA_019974015.1 of Nephila pilipes. Taxonomy (NCBI): domain Eukaryota; kingdom Metazoa; phylum Arthropoda; class Arachnida; order Araneae; family Nephilidae; genus Nephila; species Nephila pilipes. The sequence continues at coordinate 20,555 of BMAW01105885.1, read as the reverse complement.
CTGATTAGTCATCGAATAGCGAAAACTAGTAAAGTTTACACAAGTGGCAAAGCTTTAGTGCTCCATCAATAAAGGAAGCATTTGAAATAATTTTTTTGCAGGAAAGTGGGTATAAAAAGAGAAAGTTGTAATGATATCATTTAAAATAACACACTAGTTCCCAGAACTCATGAAGTACTCCAATAGGTAGAAAATAAACTGGTCCAGAGAGTTACCGAATGTAAATGTTTCTCAATGCATGGTTCGTATCTATTGATATACACGTTTTGACCTAGCTGATTGTTTCCATATGTTACATATGGAACTATGACTTTCTTGATGGTTTAACTCTGTAAGACAATCTTTCGAGGATTAAGCGAAGAAATATTCAATACTATTCATGCTAATATAAAATCTAAATATTTACATTATATGAAATGTGCCAGATTATGTACAGATGGTGTACAAATTTTATGTGATAAAAACACATTGTAATGATTGCCGTTAATCCAAATGTATATGAACTCATTGCAACATCAACAGAAAAGCAGTAGTATAAAAATCTAAGCCAGACGATGCAAAAAAATGGTTTGAGCTTTATTGTTAGAATCAGGATGATAAAATGGTAACAATTGTGATTATTTGAAACGTTGTGTGAACAGTTGAGGATTATATGACATTTTCTACATACGGAAGTACATTTTCTATCAAGAAGGAAATTTCTAACAAAATTTGTAGAATTCCTTGAATAAGTCAATGTGGTTTTATTAATTATCATTTCTTAAGGGACAGGGGGAAGTACGGAAACGAATTAGAAAAATGATTGTGAGATGTGAAATTCGCTTTGATTCTCATTTTTTTAGTAGACATATTGGCTAAACTAACTGAACAAAATTTTTAAATCTTAGGCATGTGAGGTACAAATATATTTTCAATGTAAAACATAACTCAGGGATTCATGAAAAAATTGGTTTTTATTGAAACACGAAATTAAAGACACCATATGTAAGAGGTTTAAAACATTTCAAATCCAAATAACAGGAACAATTCTGGATAACTATCAGTATACAGTAGAAAAATGATGAAATTATCGATCAATCGAAAAATACATTATTAAACTGAATATTAAGTGTAATAAATTCCCACAATTCTAACTATCTGTTCTTAATTTTTTCCTAATTCTTTTTGTACGGAAATTTTGAAGATATTTTTTTTTACTTCCTTTTGCATCTTCATACCTCTGTGAATTTAGATTTTGGGCTACGGTAGGAAATAAAACTAAGTATCGAAACAAGCTACTGTTATTTAACTCCTTCCTTCTTAAAGTATCTCGAATCACTTGGACTTTATTGCTACCATCAACAGTAAACAAAAACAAAATTACTTTTCACACAGAGAATATTAGACATTTTCTTGTAATAATTAATTATTTTTTTTTTTTTCGTAAAGTTTACTTTTTGACCCAAAAAAACTTGTTTTGGAAAGAAAATGTGCTTCTGGTTTCTGAACAAATTCAATGTGCCGGGGATAAAGTGGGTTGTTGTGGCTTTAGTTTCTAAAAATAGAATTTCAATGCATAAGCATTCGTGATTTTATGATCTATTTGAATAATAAATAATTGCTTAAATTATTCATAACATTAAAAACCTACATAACAATTGAGTGACATTTTAAAAATAAACAATTCACATCAAAAAGAACAAGTTTTCATTTGTTATTGCTTTAAATATCTTAACGATGAATTAGTGAAATATAATAAAAAACAGATTTACAAGTATTGGCAAATTTGAGTTCTAAATCTAATATACGCTATATAAAATAAAAATGTACTACTTATGTACGGGTTTTTGTTACTTTAGAGAGAACGAAGTGTTTTCTTTGAAACTTTATTTTATTACTAATTCCGAAAGGTAATATTCTAACAGAAATAGAATGTACCCATTAATTTATTTCTCAACATCAATTTAAAACGTTATTTTTCAATTTATGCATATCATACTGTACTCAGATTTAAAGGAAATTATAATGCAGCTTTGGCTGTCTCAGATTAATTGATTGCTGGACCCTGATAACAGAACTCCGTAAAAGCTAATAATGAGATCGAAAGTAATTAAAACTTTAAGATAAACAGTTTTAACTTTCGTTGTTTCACTTTAATTCTTCGGGATATTCTTAACAAATATTTTTAGCAAGAACATACATATTACATGTTGGTTGGTTGGTTTTATTAACATCGCACTAGAAGCAACAGCTATTATACAGCAAGGGCTATTAGCGATGGATCTCGTAATTTTGAGCCTCAGTCAAGTGACAAGGATAGCACCTGAGCTGGCATCCCCTCTCCTAACTTCCACACAACTCCAATGGGAAGACTTTGAGCCACGACAGATTTAAAATGCATCAGCCCCTGCTGCATGGTAGGTCTTTAGTTTGATCAAGGATCGAGGGTAGGACTCGATGAAAACCACCGCCCAAGAGTCTGCTGCCATATCCACTAGACTATCGTGGTCTTTATACAAACTACAAGAAAATAACAGAAAGAAGGAAAATAGTTTGCTTGAATACATCTTGTCCAAGAAAGTACCAGAGAAATTAAATATTATTTAAATCTTTTTGTATTATGTAGAATTTTTTTAAAAAAAATTAGCATATTTTAAATAAATTAAATAATTCGTATTTGGGTTTTTGTAAGGTTCAGCTGAAAGGGAAGGAAGGAACTTGGGTTCTTAATCGTAAACAGTTTCATGAATTCTCATAGTTGAATCCTGACAAAATCTTTTGCAATTAGAGTATCGAAGTTTATTTCACTCTGTGGTCCGAACTGTGTTTTTAGAGAAGATAGTTTTTCCAGCCGTAACTGAAAATTATAGATCCCTTATCTGTTGTATTGAGAATCTATTTGGACTTTTTCTATTGAATCATCGGATATTTCTAGTTGAGATCACCGCTCTGTTCGTCACGTGCTCTGGTAACCAGTAGATTATTAATTGTGCATTATGAGAATGTTTATTAGACATACAGAGGTAATTCTACATCGTGGTATATGCAATCAAGAGTTCAAAGGTGAGCTGACATCTATTGTTGAAATTCTGAATCACAAGTTTGGTGGGTTAACGTTTTCCTTCCTTTAGGGAAAAGTTTTTCACCTCTTCGTGTAAGAGGTCGGTTGACGTCGGTGATTAGGCGATTCAAACTTCCAATATTCGGAAAGAATCCCGTTCAGTCATCTATCTTTGTTGACAATTTAGACAACCGAGTCTCTTTGTTGACAATTTAGACAAAGGAACTCTAAGCCTGTTCTGTCAGTAAAGATTACTTGGCTTTACTGACAGAACAGGCTTAGTTCCTTTTTGATGAAAAAATCATTCCTTGAATTCCTTTTTAATGAAAAAATCATTCATTCAAAATCAAATCACAATCAAAATCAAAAATCATCATTTTTGATTTTGCCTTTGTTGATGAAAAAACCCGCAGCATTAAATTAAATTCGGACTGAAAAATCACACATATCACTTAAGATGTGGAAAGAAAACAATTTCCACTAATTGTGAAATTATTGGAGTTTAATTTGTAAAATCAGCTTTGGTTAATTCGAGAATACATTTATGGAACATGAAAATACCATTGCTTTTTCGTCGAATAAGAATGTAATTTAATTAATATGGTCTTACAGAAAACTTTGGTAGAATTTCAAGTACATATGAGAAGAACACTAGCTGCTTTTATTTCAATATTCGTAAGACTTCTTTCTAATAATCTTTAGCTATGATAAAACCCCTCTTTCATAAAATTAATTTCATTAACTATTTAAAATATTAAGTTATTTATTATATAATGTATTCTCAAAATCTTGCAAACAAAAATTTGGGATTTATTTCACAATAAGAGGACCAATTTTGCTATGGTTCTTAATCTGGCCTTCCTCTTATACATCTCAGATTAAGGAAATGTTACTGTTTACGAGGATTCTTTATTACTGGAATAAATAGCAAACTATTCAGAATAACTTTTGCACAAACTTTTTTTGTTTTGTGAAATTATTCCAAGAACTAGTAAATATTTAAATTGAAGGAACAGATGTATGACAATATATATTATATGCATCACAAAAATATTCAAAGCAGTTTCCCAAATTTATGAACGAGGGCTTCTTTGTACCACAAAATATTAGGAAAACGATTATCAACCCTTTGTAAGACCTGAATTGTACTCTTGATCTTGTACACAGCAGTACGGCTTAGAGAGCTTCTTTAAAAGACTCTATATATGTCCATTACAACATCTGTTACCATCAATTGTCTCCAAGAAACGAATTCTGGAGGACTTTTGCCTGAAAATCACAAAGGTCAACTCTCCGAAACACCGTCAAATCTACCGTAAACAATTCAAAGTTTGGAATAAATCATGCATGGAAAGTCACTCGGAGTTTTCCAGAATACCTCAGATATTTGAAACAATATAGGTCTATAAGCAGATTTATAAGCAGTGGAAACAATACGCAGAATTTTTTAAAAGAATTACGCTGTTGATCAGTTATCGGTTAGGTATGCCTTTTTTGCGCACATCCAAAGCATTGTCATTCTGAGTTTTATTGAAAACTTTTGAATCATGATGTGTAGTATCAACCTCTTTATTAATGTGACTTGTATTTGTGGACACTTTAAGGGAAAGAACAATAGCTTTTGTGGAGGAGTTGTTCATAAAATAACTATAACATTTTAAGAGCTTCATCTGTCAATTTAATGTATTAATGCTTTAAATATAATATTGTATTTCAATGTAATCATAAATTATTTACATCGAAATTAAAAATTATATTTTAATCCGCTTTATAAGAAAAATAACGAAATAAAGGGTGATACAGATTACAGCTAATTTATAGACATAAGTTTTATGGACTTGGACTTTAGTCTTTATGATTTTTTTTAAATATTACTTTATATAAAAGAAAAAGTAATGCCTCATACTTTAAAAAAAATCTACGTTGTATTTTAATCTATATAATGTAAGGTGTATTCCAAAAATTTAACAACTGACACTTTTCTAAATGCGTGTTAAAATTTCACGGAAGTCGAATGTTCATGTTAGTGAGCTCAAGGACGGCGTCGTTTCAGTCGAATGAGGAATTCGAGTTCTGATGTCACAAATGGTCCAGTGTGTAGTGACAACATATTTTATGTATATTAGCATCAACTGATGCGAGTTATATCTTTTGGGGTTCCAAGTCCTCCCTTGGCGTGTGTGCACGTTTGGAGAGGAGGCTTCACACGAATGTCATTTTCATCACTTACTCGAAGCTAAAAGTTACTAGGTTCTCTTCCAGTAGCCTCCGCGTTGCCTGTAATATATTAAGTGTGAATTTATATTAAAATAAAATATAAAAATTACTGCATGCATGTTACACCATATATTAAATATATGAAAAAATTCTTTCTGTATTGGTCAGAAATATATATCATTTCCTAGTGTGCGAATTTAATTATTTCTATTGAATCTTAGGCAACGAGAGTTTATCTCTTTCATCAATTGACATATGAGAGTATTTAATAACTACAACGATGTTTGTATTAAAAGTTTGTACCTTCTAAATGCCTTCTTAGATTGTGACACACAATCTGAAATAATTATTAATTTTTCCCCCTTCCTCCTCCCCATAACTTTCTGACAGATTAAAATTTCCCGAAATTCATTAAGGGGAGTCGGTACCCTATATACCTCTCTATTCTGAGTTGAATAGCAATAATTCTAATGCTTTATTTTGGGATAATATTTCTAGCCTTGTTAAATATTTAGTTTAGTTAAATTTCGATGTTGTGTTTCTTCGTAAATTTAAATATAAAACTGTGCTATAAGGTGTGCAAATTTCAATATTTCATAAAATTTAATTTAAAATTGCTATTTTAAAATTGAAGTTCTGAAAAGAGTAACGTAAGGAAATAACTTTCACATCAATATGATGAAATGTTTAAGCAATTTCGCTTATAAATTGTTCAAAACTGTTTAATTTTTATTGTGGAATTATTCAATTAGTAGGATTTAAATATCCATCTCATAATATAGGGCTAATTCGAATTAATTAAAATATTTTAATAAATTATTTCATTAATATTAATGATTTATGTAATATTTAAATGAAATTGTTCACCCAAGTTAATCTACATACAATTGTTCATATAAGTAATATAGGTAACAAATATTTATAACTTCAAGGAATGTAATAACAAATACAGTTGCATTACGTGTAAAGTTGAAGTGAACATTGTAATGATAATAATACCTTGACAAGCAATCCACCTAAAATGAGATGGGAATTTTGGAAAGTATGAGAAAATTTTATTTCAGTTTTATAAATAAAATGATTTCTATTAAAGATTGTTTCGAGTGCATCAATAGAATCACATACAACATTTTACTGAGTATGGAAAATTGAAAAATGCGAAATATGTTTTGGACACATATGTGTTCTTCAGTTTCAATTATTAATATGCATGGTGCATGCGTATATCGACAAAAACTTAAATTATCTGCAAAAATTTATGGTACATAAATTATTACATTAAAACAGACTATAATAACTTCTGTCTTAAAAGTTTCCATATAGATGATTATTATTGTAATTTATTGTACAAAAACAAGATGCTTTAAAACAATTATTTTCATGGCAAAAATAAATAAGACATCTTTAACGAAAAACACAAAGATAAACATTGTGAAGTTAATTTACAATAAATTTTCAGTCTTCATTCCTTTCTTGGTGGCACGTCTGAGCTTGTTTGTGCTTATTTTGTGAAATGGATGTTAAAATGCAGGGCTTGTAATAAATGAATAATGAAAATTTTCAAATCATGCATTGCTTTTTGAAAATTTTGTTCCGTGAATATCCCTACTGAAAAATGATAGGGAATGCTCAGGTCAGAAGGAAGAATTGAAAAAAAAAAATTAATGAGAAGAGTTGATTGTCCAAAAATATCTTGAATCATGTCCAAAGTTTGATTACTCATATGATATATCAAACCCTTTTCTTTGAACCAAGAAAATCTTCTTCTCTGATCTGAGAATTCTCCCACTTTTTCTGTGGGATATTTAGGGAACATTGTTTTGAAGCATTTCCCTTAACAATTGAAGATTTAAAAATTGCCATTGTTCAAAGATTACAAGAAGACACTCCTTGAATTTTGATACGCGTTTCTGAAAATATGCACAAGCGGGTTAAACCCAAGAGGTTATTGTTTTTGTTATATCACTTTGATATACCAGATCAATTGTCAGCTTTTTATCGTTTGCTTAAATTTCAATAATATTGAGTTGAAATATAATCAATTTCATAACTTATTGTTCGCCTTCATTTTAATTACCTGTAGCTGATATAATATTCCATTTAATAATTTATCGTATCATTTATTTTTATGATCGGAAATTTTACTATTGTTCGTTTCTCTATATTTCATCGCTTACTTTAATTTTTATATTTAATTAAGTAAATTAATAATAATTATAAAAAAAGTGAACCTTGGCTATTTTAAATCTGTTATTTACAAAACTTTGCATATAACTTATTTTACAGCTTTATTTAAATTTGCTTTATTTTGTAAAATTAATTTTGCTCAGTTTTATTGATTCTTTCAGGGGACAACATTAAATTTCAGAAAATGCACATCTACATACGGATGAGATGCACAAAACTTAGTATTTAACCCCTTTCATGGGAACTTTATATACAGTAATATGATGTCTGATTTTATTATGGTACAACTTAAATACCAGATCTCTTAGGTGGCGAAATTCATGTTGAGTAGTTGTTCACTTAACTGATTATAATTATGTTTTCATGGACAATCAGTTCAAGAGGTAAAACGAAAATAAAGTTGATAATGATGCAAGAAGAAAATAAGAGTGATGCATGAAAAAAAATGTCATACTAAACTAGATATTTTCTTGAGATGTTACGATATTCTATGAATGAAAAAAATATCAAAAAATAAATTCCTTATTTTGATTGTATATTTCCAAGTGTTTCATAAAATTTTCATATATATATATATATATTTCATTCAGCTTCAAAATTTTAAAATACTTTTTCTTAGTTTCTTATTTTTCTTGAGCTTAAAATGATAAAACTTTTTTTTTGCAATCAATATAAAGTTTTGAATTTTTGTTGTTGTTTTCCATAATATTTTTGATAATTATGTGTATGTAAAATTATGTAAACTAATAGTCATTTAATTAATCAACAAAATTAGATATATCTGTTTTTTTTTTCATAATGTTTTCATAGTAAATGATAGAGGTTGTTGTATCCTAGTGGTTATGGCTTCGGATTCGTGCCCAGCGGTTTTCGTTCAAACGCGAGTTCGATCCTTGGCCTCTAAAGACCCGTCGAGTAGCCGGGGCTGTATGCGCAAGAGTATTGGGGCCCAAAATCCTCCTGTTGGTATGGTATGGAAATTAGGAGATGGAATGCCAACTCAGGTGTCATCCTCGTCACTTGGCTGAGGTTCAAAAATTCGAGAACCGTAGCCAATTGTCCTCGTGTTGCTTCTAGTGCGACGTCAATAAAGACTAAAATAAACTTGAAAAAAACTAAAAGAGAAACTGATAGAAAAAAAATTTGTAAAGCCAAAAATAACTCTGGTACAACTATATCCTCAGAAACAAGAGAAACACTTCTAGGACAATGAAAAAAAAATGTTTCATTTTTTTTCTTGTTTTAAAAACATTTTCAGATATAAATTTTATGTATGTTCAAATATAGTGAACAAACACTTTTTCCTTTCAAATATTTAATAAAAAAATTTCTGACAGTTTACTGCGAAATAGAGTAAAATCGAAGTATTAAGACTTAATACAAGATAAGTTATTTTGGTTCTACACAAAACTCAGAATGATAGCTGTTGGTATTTTACTTTCTGAGGTTTGCAATTCAAAACAACAATATCTCTTCTAAACTGCATCTATAGATACTGTAACATAAGTTCAGCATTTTAAATATTGCGGAGACAAAGTAAATGCAGCCGAAAGAATACATCGTAAATATGTGAGATTAAATTAGTTCTCATGTCTTATTAATGAATTGCTCTTTATTTAAAACTAATTTATATTTATATGGCGAAAGTACTAAATACATACACCAAATTAATTATTATTTCTTTGAATTTACAATCTCACATGATAATGAGATTCCTTTTTTGAATGATTAATTGATTTTCATGCGCTTACGAATTAATTCAATACAGAATTACTGTATGAACGAATTTTAGAAGAAAAAACATTGACAGATTACTTATTCTACAAAATTATATTCTGTTAAAATACGTGCATAATAGCACTCAATCAAACACATATAGTTTTCTATTTAAAGTAATAAAAAAGGAATGCTCTTGATTTTGGTTCATTGAATATTCATTCAAATCAGAACATTTCTTAAAGTGGTATTTTAACCCCGTATTCCGCCTGTCTGAAAATTGTTCTTCAATTAAATACTTTCAAAAGACTTAAAATTAAATCTGAGAATCCTTTATTTATGCACGCTTGGATTTATAACTAACTTTCAAAACCATTTTTCTATCAGTTGACATAGTTTTTAAATTATTCTCTTTATAGTTAGAAATGTAAGGAAAAGAAAAGCATATCCACATTATAAAGAGTAATCCTTATTGACGATGGTACATTTACGAAATGTGATATTTCTTTTTCATTCATTTCCTATTCATTTTAAGAATTAGAGAGTATTTAGTTAAGAGTTACTTTTTACTAGTGAAATAAATTTAAGTAGTTCCCTTTGATTCGCTTACTTCCATTCTATAGATTACTTTGATAAATCCTTAAATACAAACACCAGCTGCTAAATGGGAGGAATGGAATTCTTTGAAATTTAAGTACGTGTAAAAAAATTAGAGCATTTTAATTCTTTAATGGATCTGATATGAAGATTTATTACATTTATTATTATTTGCATTTGAAACATGCTTTTGAATGGTAGCACTTTAATTCCATTTCAAGAAAGTGGAAGGAAATATTTATTTTACTGTCCATTTCAAAAAGTTTTTCAGACATAAAATGCTACAAGAATTTCTTTCATTATTTAATCTATTTATTTAGATTAGTTTTCAATTAAATGAATGAATTGACATTTGTGAATCGGATGTTTATTGCTCTTTATAGAATACAACCTCTGTCAAGAATTCTGATGTAATTATTCAGCATTATTTTATTTGTAACTTTAAATTAAATTAATTGGATTCATGAAGTATTCAGTCGTTTTTAAAAATATTCTCTGAGATTAAAACACTATTTATATGCTATATTTGAATAAAACATTCAAATAAAAACAACTAACAGTATTCAAATAATTTGGATGCTGCTCTAAGACAAGGAATGTCTCAATTAAACTTCATATATATGCTATAAATTTAAAAATTCTAAATAGTGTTTGTTTCTCTTACTACCCACGCTTAATTGAACTTGGAAAATAATTTATTTCAAAACACTACTCAAGAGAAACAAATATGTCGCGTAACTGTCAGAGGTTTCGAATAAATTTAAGACTTAAAATATATTTTACCTTTATATATATGATAAATACAATTCATCATGTTCTTTAAAATTTCTTTTTAAAGACACTTTTTTTCACTTTCAAATCTAGTTTCACTTTAGAATTGTGCAAGTCTTTGCTTGCTTGATTCTTAAAAAGGTGAAATAATTATTTTAAATGATTTCATAACTTAAGATTGCAAATAGATGGCCATATGCTTAGATATTATTAAATATATTTCTAAGTATCTAATAAATTAATTTATATCAAAGATAATAAAAAATAAAACAATATAACTAAATATTGTACATTAAGTTTAATGAAAGGTTCTTTAAATAGTACTAATTTTAATAATAATTTTGAAAAAAAAAAAGTCTTCTATTTCTTCTAAAAAGTTATTTCTTTTATGTTATACTTAAAAGAGATTTTATATATAACAAAAAGTAGGTAACAATCTTAAATTATATTGTTTTATACTTTGTTTGGGTAACGAATATTCTTAAAACCATTTAAATGTAAGAATTACTTGAACGTTATTTTCAAACAGAAGTAACAAAAAATTATAAGCTTATAACGTTTTCTTTTATTCCCTATGTTTAAATAATTGTGTTGTAAGCAATTATTCTTTTTGTGTTGAAAGCAATTATGTTTATAATTTCAAGGAAAAATATCTACTATTGCCTGTACAACAATTTCCTATATGTGTTAGGTTAATATATTAACCATATATGTGTACAAAATTAAGTAAAAAAAAAAAAAAAAAAGAAAAAAATTTTGGAGTCCAGCGCAATCAGTTTGTCACAAAATTTAATTTTTCAGTTGGGAATAAAATTTGACTTTTAAAATTGAAATGTAACACGTTAGAATAAATGTCAATTAAATATTGATTAATTTTATATCCCTGTAAAACTTATAAGGCTATATAATATTTAAAATATTATTTAGTTACAAACGTACGTACTTTTTTCCAGAAGAAAATATTAGTAAACTACTTTTAAAAGAAATTTGTACTTATACAACAACAAACTTCTTTTAAAAGTAATTAATATTTTTTTTTAAAAAAAATCTTGAGCCGACTCAGGAAATCTGAATAGTTTGATATTAAGAACCTCGAATTTATTTAAAATACTTCAACAAAAATTTTATGTTGTTATCCAAAGACTTAAAAAATTAAATTTATCACATATAATTTAAACCATATTAACTAATTTCACCTGACATAGTTTAAGTCAATTAAATTTGGTAACTGGTAGTAATAAATGTTTCCATAGACACGATTAGGAAAGTTTAAATTCCTTTTAGAATCAACATTTACTTAGTACAAAATACGGTGGAAATGATCTTGAATTACCTCACATTTATTTTAATGTTAATTGTGAAGTGTAGCTCGAATCGTAGAGATATTCAAAATTATAATTTTAAATTTCTTCTTTAAATAACAGAATTTTTCATTTATTTAAGTACCAACAATATCCGAACTCCCTTGTTCTAAATTAATACAGATATAGAAAAAATACGTTGTTTTTTTTTCAAAGTGAGTTTAAAGGGCGATCATCATTCTTTTTATAACCAATAAATTGAAGTGCACTTGATATCTATGTTGAAGTAAGGGCTGTTTTTTTACCGTAACTTTGTACGGATATTTTCACCATACATATTGATAATAACTTTAGCAATCATAAGATGACAACATCATTTTTCAAAGTAAAATTTTTGTTATTGATCCATAGATAAGTTACCTCCTTACCTTAAATAAATGTTTAAAATAATTACCTTTAAATTGCATTTCCTTACCTGTTCGTTTTTGTGTCTTAGTTTTTAACCTCAGACTTCTGAATAATTCAAACATTTTCAACAAAGATATTTAGAAAAAAAGAGAACATATTCCTCAAAATAATAAATACTAAAAAGGAAAGATGGAAAGAAACCAAGATCCGCCCTAAGTCACGTCATGCCTTATGCATGATAGAATCAAAAGAGATCGGTCTCATATCTCTAAGGATTTTGCGATACTTAGGAAAAAGAAACTTATAGTCTGGAATAAATTAAGGGATCAAGAAATTGGTTACTCTCCACCCTTTGTTAAGAGGAAGGAAGAAGATTGGATTCTTAATCGATTCAATACCCCATACATATACATTTTTTCTTTATTATTTAATCAAATGCTTTTATGTGTTTGGGATGCAAAAATCTATATAACCAATATAATTATTAATTTTGATCCAAAGTCGGATGATGGTATCGGCACATGAGCTAGTGTCTTAATCTATACTTCAATGTCACACAAAAATGAACACATTGTGGGCTATCAAGATATTAAATATGTGTCAATACTCATTACATGACATGACTGCTTTCAATTAGAAGTAATTATCAATACCAGATATGGATTATACTTTCCGGTATCAGAAAAAAAATCGCTAAACCATATTAATTATTCAGGCAAACACTATTAGTTTGTGAAGTGAAAGAAAAAAAAATAATAAATTTTTTCAAACATTCAATAATATTTATTGAAAATATTATTTTAATTATTACTTACGATATCTTGACAGCAAGATGGTAAGCTTTAAATACCATTTGACATCTGCATCAGTTTTGAAATTCTTTTCCATCAAAATAATTTTTGCAGGTAGAAAAAATGTTATAATAATGGATCAAGATAATAGGAGAGTGCTACGCTTGGGTAGTATGATGTTTAGGCTTTTTATTTCTGTTGTCCGTAATTTTAATTATAAATTTACATATATGTTAAAATGTATATTTATTTAACATTTTTAAAATTAAAAATTATAGAATGACTGCAGACATTTATATATATATATATATATGTGTGTGTGTGTGTGTACTTTTAAAGTGAAGCATAATTCGTAAAGTATGTAAAACCTTTTAGTAAATATTGGCGAATTTCTTTGAAGTAAAATGTAAAAGTAAATCCATTTGTTAAAGATAATTTTTGTCCTTTTACAAAATATTTTTGCCCACATCCTCATGAGAAAACACCTATTCCCGTCGCAAACGCAGATAAACTGGCCTACTCTACACAAACAGTTCAGGCAGATTTTGAACAATTGTTGGGCTAAAGGATTTTGTTGAAAGATTAAACAGAGAAAATGGAGACACAACAACAATAGGTTATATTTCTGAAAAGAAGAATCATTGTAAGGGGGCCTCCGGACTGCAGCAGTGGTTTCAATGTATGTGAAATATTAACCAAAGATTGTCTCTAGTTCAGGCAAGAAGCACAACTGTTTGCGAAGAGCAATATTTTGCAGAAATTGTCAGGCATCAGAAGGTCTGTTGTACCAGAGGACTAGTTTTAGATCCAACAGTTGCCATAGAAGTACGAGTTTCAGCACAAACTATTTACAGGATACTCAGTGATGTTAGTCTCTATACCAAACGGCCAGCAGTTTGCTTTCTTCTCACATTTAGTGGCAAAGGCATTCTTTTAAACTGAATTTTAGAACATCAGTACAAAATTTCGCTTATTGCAATTATGTGATGCTCAGTAATGATTCTTAAGCATTAATTTTCGTTCCTGGTTCCCATCAGCTAATTTTAAAACAGAGAAAGTGGATAATTGTTTTAATCTTAGAAAAAATACGGATAGACAACTCTTATGTCATAGGGTGTCCTGATGTGGGCAGATATCATACTGCACTGCCAAACAAACTTCCTTAACTTTGAGACGGGTAATATGATTTCTAAATGATTTAGACATGAAGTTCTTTAGTCTCATATATTTCCATATTTTGAGAGAATGTTCGTAAAGACACCACATTTATGTGGATGATAAAGTGTCTTGCCTCACTCGAGAAACAACTTACAGTCCTTTCGCATCCACCAAACTTCGTTCCAGATTTAAAAAGAGCTCCTCGTGACATTTGAGGCTAATTCAGATAACGAAAATACACACATATATATATACATGTGTGTGTGTGTGTGTGTGTAATCTTTAGATTAAAATACTTTGTATACATAGCTATACGTATTATATTAATTTGAAGATTAAAGTTGTATATAGTCAGCAATTGACTTTCAGATTTTGCTTGTGAATTTAAGTGAATTCCTGACATTCTCATTATCAATTAATAGTTTATTCAAATTTTCCATACTTTATCAAGACAGAATCGTTGCTCAGAAATAGCTCAGTAAAGGAAATTGTTTTATCAGAAACCATACTAAACATTTGAACTTATGGAACTGGACTCCTGAATTGTGCAATCCGAATAATGACTTTCTTTTAAGATTATAATGATCCGAAAATTGTCAGAAGGCGTGTAAAAGTTACTCCTTTTCAAGGTCACAGTCATATATTTTACAAAATCGCTTAAAGTTCCTAATTGACCCATTATAAGGATTTTAAAATGGTGGAAGCTACTATATTACTGGAAATTATTTCATGCACTTTTATATATGTGTGTGTATCGAAATACACCATAGGGGAAATGCTTTATTATATGAAAGCAGTCAATTGGTCCTATGATCCTTCTATCATTTTTAGGTCTTACATAATTGTCCTTTTGAACCTTAAGAAACTATTGATTCAAGTAAACTTTATTGATACAATATTTAACTTAATATAAATGAATATATCTCTTTAGAAGTTATTTCTTATAGTTAAGGAATGATCGGACATTTGTTTGACTAACTTGATTTAAGAGTATTCAAAGGAATAATTTGTACGTTTCTTTAACTGCAAAAATTTTTCCTCGAAACTTAAATTTTATTTTTTGAAGAAAAATAATTTAGACAGGTATTTTAATACACTGATTTGTATGCATTTTATTTATTGAATTATATATATATATATATATAATTCATTCATATATATATATATATATATATATAAATGTGTGTGTGTGTAATCTTTAGATTAAAATACTGAAAATAAAAGATATATATATATAAATATATATATGTATATATATATCTTTTATTTTCGAGTGTTTATTATATTATATTTTCTGTCTGTCTATCACACAAAAAATTTTTCCCAAATGTTTCTTTTTCTGTTTTGTATGTTTCAATATTTCATTTGATAAGAATATTATATTTATATTTTTCTCAGGTCTTCCTATATTTTTTTCTAAATAACTCTTTCATATCATATGGTCAAAATTATTTATTTTAAACGAAATTTTACTACATTATTTCAAAAACAAATCTAAGGAACAGGAATTTCCCTTAAAAGTACAAATTATGAGCCTGGAACAAAAAGTACACATAAGATTAAGTGTTAAATTGGTACTTACTGATTAATAATTCATCCTTGTTCATTTAAATTTGGCTGATAATATTAGATAATATAAGAGACTGTATAAAACCTGTTTAACTCTTCATAGCAATTCATACGTTAAAAACATCAACTGATTTATTTGTAGTACTTATATATTTACATTTCTATTAGCGTTAGATGACACCTCTATACCATGACTCGTCATACTTTGCATATTTCAAGCAAAACTATTAACCAAAAAAAAGTGGAATGTATACTCAAAAATAATTTCCTTTTAACTTTGAAAGGATATTTAGTTCTTGACAAATTAATCACACTCCGTATATGAATTCCCATTGGTTTGATCAATCTCTAACATCTGATTCTGAGAAAGGATATATATATATATATATATATATACATTATATAATATTTTTTTAAAACGTCTTTGCGTTATTTAAATGAGATTAACAAGGATTGTTAGCATTTAGTACTTGTTATTATTTGTCCTTTTCATTTTACTTTATTAAATATGTAAAATTTCAAATGCTAGAACAAGAGATAAATAAGGGAGATAAATGTCACAAGAGTTAATGATGTTCTTAATGAAACAATTTCAATTTATCTAATATATGTAATAAGATTTATTTCATTACTTTTAGAAAATGGTGTAATTTTAAAAACACCATTTATCTGGAAAAATAAAAGAATTTAGGAAAAAAATTATATTTCACTAAGTTCTGTCTGTTTAGCTAAATGTAAATTTTTAATATCAAGATTATTTCATGAAATATTGAAAATTGAGGTGAAAACAAAAATTTATTCAAAATAAAATCAGAGTATTTAATCTTATTTTCCTTCAAAGTACTGTTTTTCTGCATTTATGCAATTGTTCTACCGTTTATATATTTGGAAAATATTCCTAGAAACACTTTTTTTGGAAAGGGATCAATGCATTTTTACAAGTAAAAGTTAAATTGGTGATAGGTCGTAAGAATAGGAAGAATGTTCTAGAATGGAAACATTGCCTGGTGACACCATGTTTCAGTATAACAGAGTAATTGACTTTGCTGTGTAACAAAAAAAAATGTTTCTTTTCATTTTAACTGATTGCATCTCACAACCATCTGATATCTCTAAATAAAGATCTGTGTTATAAGTTTGTACTTGAATAATAAAGACGCACTGAATCACGGTCTTATAATTAAAAGAACATTTTAAAGCCACCTTCAACCGGCTGTTAACACAGCCAAAATATTCATTCATTTGTGATATTTCGGATTTTAATTGTTGTCATTAATTTTAATCAGAGGTTACAAAGCACCATCTCTCATCACCCCACAATTTTCTTAAAGATGTAAACATCTATAATAGTCTTCTCAATCAATTATTTTATCATCTCCATAGTAATGGATCCCTCATGATCACAATCTGTTCTTTATGCTGAGAGGATAGTATTTTCTGAACCATGCGCATGTAAATATCATACATGTTCAAATAACCATAAGGAACACTACGAGAACAATTATGCGAAATTCTAAGATCATAGGTTCTACGGTCTCTTCTGGAAGACATCCACACCGAAATTTATTTACTTCATTGCCTACTTTTAATATTTGAATTAAATTTATTTATGCTTTTTTCTAATTAATTGTTGTTACCAAGATATTGCGATTATATCTGGTTTCTTCGATTACTCAAAATATATAGAGGGCGAATGAATTAAAAGGAATGTGAAATATCCAGCTAATGATGATAAATGTATTAACGTGTTTTTAGTGTTCTCCAAGTACTCTCGGATTTGATTGAGTCTCATAAATTTATTATTTAGAAAAGGGGTTCCTGGCTATCCATTTACTCCTCTATGCAAGATAACTTAGGAGTCCTTTTGGCTTCAAATAGTAGAATCACAAAGTACCTGAATATTTTTCGCATTACTGTGTCCTAATAACGATGACGATGCATGTTACAAGATAATACAAAAACGTTCACAATCAAGGATTTTATGAAAGAAGACCACTTGTGCTTGTCTTTTGTAATCATTGGCTCAGAACAGTCCATTTATATTGAGCAAAGTGCTCTCACCCTGAATCAGACAGCTATAGGCGTATGAAATCTGTATATAAAAATTTTCGTTTCCTTTGGAGAGTGATTTTGGTAGAGTGCTAATCTGACAAAAATAAAGGACAGTATTTTAATAACCTAAAATTGTGCATAGAGTGAAGGTGAAATCGGAGCTGAGGTTGGAATCTGGTTGGTTAGTAACACGGGTCTGTACACTCCATAAAAAACTGTTTGACGTGTTATATTATACAATGATGTTATAAGTGATTACTTTATCCTAATCAATGATATTAACTGATCTGTTAAAGTTGGGAATAGGGTGTCTTCTAGGCGATTTTTGGAAGCATTGGAGACTTTTGGAAGCTATAATGATTTAAGCATGACGATTTAGGTTATGGTAACCTTAAGCATATTCAGTGCTTAAGTCATGCACTTTTGGCCACCTATCTAGGAAGTCACCAAATTTCGTCGCCAATTGTCTAAGGGACAGACAATTCCAGACTTTAAACTATATGATCTCATCAAGCTAGACTAGTAAATGAATATCAAAACTTGGGGCAATTGTAATAGTTAGCTTGATCTCCGAGACTTAATTCTAACTCGGTAAATAGGTGGCCGCCTTAAGCCTTCTTACTTTATGATTAAATGAGTTCGATCAAGAATTGCCCCCAGTTTGTGCGCTTATTCCTATTGCAGTGTCTAAAAACTTAAATGTTAGAAAGAAAATTCTATACCATCCTTATTAAAATCGATTTGTTCACTTTTTCCCTCAACACTTTGAGATTTATTTCTTATCACTCGATAGGCTATTACAAAAATGTAATAATTTGTTATTAAGTCACACATGATGATAAATTCTTGTAAAACCCAATAAATGTTTACTGATTAAATCAAATTTACCCCCAATTTTATGTTTTTATGTTCCTTTGTTCGACTTGTCGAACTTCCCCTTTTGAAGGTTAGTACAAAGCAGTTAGAAAGTAATAAATTTTTTTTAATAAGTTATGAGTTTCAAAAATAAACATTTGCATACAAAAATAGTTTTATTTATTAGAGACTTCTCTCGATATACAACTTCTGACAATAAAGTTCGGTGAATTGTTTTATAGCATTAAAGTAGATGAAATATTAATTAAAATCACCTTACTGTCCTTCGAAATAGTCACCTCTCATAACTATGCACCGCTAAGATTTGCTACACATGTCCTGGAAACCTTGCAAGAAGTCTTCTTTTGGGATGGAGTTCAAAAGTCTCGTCACGTTTCGTTGGATGTCAGGAATATCGTCAATTTTTTTTTTTCCTTTACTGCCAGATCGGCCGTTCTGACTTCATTCAACGAACTTTATTGTCAGAGGTTGTATTATACTATTTTTTGTTATTATTTTCCCATTGATAATCATAATATTTCTTAACACTTTTTTTTTGAATTTTTAATTTTGGAACAAAAATTATTAGAGAGATTTCACTCATCATCGGAAGTTTTGACCATCAGAAATCAAATAACATCACTAAAATAAGATTTTCAGATTTTTTGAAAAATTATTCGTTATTTTTCAATGATCATCATTTTTAAAAATATTGTCTTTCTTCTTATACAGTGTTTCTAATATTTCCTAATTTTTTATGATATCCCTAGCAGTATTTAACTCTTAATATGATCACTAATGAACTAGTGTACGGAAAATTAATGATAATTATATACTGCAAATTGAAAGAGGAGCAAATAAAAATATTTTTATGATACATACAATACTAGAAAATTTAAGTACTTTTGAATTATTGTCATGTCTGCTTCTATTTGAATAAAGTTTTGTTTTATATACGTAGAAAGTCTGTCAGTTTAACATTATATTGGATAATGATCGGAATATTAAATTTTAAATTAATTAAAATAAATGGAACTTATGAGTGAGCATTTTATAAATAAAAAGGATTGAAATATTTAATTCTGTTTTATTGTTTTGATAGAAGAGAACAATAAGTAAAATAAATTCCTTATTTTTTCAGTTTAGATTTGAAATTATTGAAGTAAATACTTTAAAAGAAGCTTTCGCAGTCTCAAAGGACAAATCTCATTCTTTCGAAACGGCAAAAAGTGCATTTAAGCGACAAAGGTTTATTTCCCATAGGTTACTTAAATAATACATTCATCAAAGGTTCATGAAATGCTGTGAGTGAATATCCAGTGTAAAAAGAAATTATTTTCTTTTGTACTACCCTCGAGGAGTTAAAAAAATCAACTATCGTAGTTTATAGAAAAGACGCATTTTGAACTTTTGAAGAGTTAGAGAAAGTTTTCGACCCATAAGAAGGTGTAAATTCATTAACCTGATTGCTTGAATTGAGAGTCAAATTACTCTTAGATTTAAAGTACTTATCCGGGCTTGTAATCAAATAATACTAATCTTAGAGATCAATTACGGCGTCTGTATGGTGTCTGCGATTTCAAAGAGTTTAAAATACTTGAGGAAGCGGTTGAATCAATTTCAGAAGCTAATGGACTTCTTCCCTTAAATATCGCATTTCCCACTTCAAATCTTAAATTTCATTTAAATCACATTAGACCTCTAACTAAACTCACGAGCATAATCGATTTATTTTTATTTTATTAAGATTATACAAATATTAACTAAAGGTATCTTTACATATTATTTTTCATGGCTTTTGATTCTCATATTATTTATTTTCTACATTTTGTAATATAAAATTATTAATAAATTTTATGTTATTAATTATTAAACTATAAACCTACAATTATT
>BMAW01105878.1:0-10386 GCA_019974015.1 Nephila pilipes | reverse complement strand
CTTGAAAATTACAAAAAAAATATCCAAAATAGAACATTTCACTTTCCGAGAAATAGTGATTTATATCCAATTCAAACTTAGAAACTAAAAAAAGATTTGAAAAAGTATTAAAATTGTGGACTCTTTGTTATCTCCAAACTTTCAAAGGATATACCTCAAAGAGAACTTTTGTTTATGTCCACTTATTCGGATTTTTATCTCCTCTCTTTTGTATCGAACTTTTATATGAACAAGTACCATTTGATTTTTTTTCTTTCTCATTTTCTTGATTACTTTTATTCAGAGGGTACATTTACTACTGTAAATTGAAACTCCATATGTTTATATCACTTTATATAAAGTAGAAAGGAAAAATAATTAATGTTTTCCCTTATCAGAAATCCTTTACGTCATCCCAAAAAAAAGATTAATCTTATTCTCATAAAAAGAGAACCATAGTAAAACCATAACTCAAGCGGACTCACGAATTAAGTGGGTCCAATGAAAACATGGCATCTCATGCGGTTCAGATAAAAAATATTCTTCTTAATTTCCTATTTACTAATCCAAATGAAACTTTTGATGAATGATTGCTTAAGACATAAAAAAAATCACGAAGATAAAAAGATTTCCATACATTTTTTAAGAGTTTTAGGATCAAAATTAAATAGTATTAACTGGAAAAATTTTAAATACATAATGTTCCATATAAATAGGTTTCTCTAATCTATAACTTTACATAACAATATGCATTCTTAAATAAAAAATACAAAAACTGAAAATATAAATATAAGAGTAATATAACATCACACTTATAACGTGAGGTAATGTTTTATTGTTAATAAAATTTTCTCATTTTAACTCATTGAAAATTTTAATGAATTTAAAATTTAAAATTAAAAGTAGAAGGGGGAATGGTAATTACTACGCAAGTTCATTACATCTGAAAAATTCGTAATGGATCTGATGCATGTTAAATCTGGTCGGGGTTCCAAGTCCTCCTTTTGGCTTAGTGCGGAAATTTGGAGTGGAGAATTTCATCCTCGTCACTTGACCGAGGTTCAAAATTATAAATTCCGTCCCCAATACCCTACTATTGATTCTCACGGCCTTCAAAATCCTTCGAACAATCATTATATTCTAATTTTCTGACCTGTTCTTCTTTGTTCTTAATTTACCTTAATTTTACACCAAAGAATTATTTAATTCAGATTTTTTTAGTTTCTTATTGTGTGAAAAAAATTGATTAATTCTTAAAACGAATAAATTTCTTAAATTGAATATTTTCAATAAATGTATTATCAAAATTTTCATTTTCGCTTTAGTTTTCAGTAAGAAAATAAATACATATTTTTTTAAAATACTTGCAAAACTTTTTGAAATTATTTCAATTTATGATCTGAATTAATCGGATTACATTTAATTCTTTATAAGTGAGAGATACGAGATAGTGTATCTTCAAATAATAAAGAAGTATAGTATCTATTCCGTACATTAATATTTTTAAAATAGTGCTACTTTAAAAATGCTTCTTGAAAAATATCAAATTTCCGATTTGAATATCACAAATTTTATAGGTTGAAACATTTCTAGGCGTTTCGGCAGTTAAAATTGTTTAAATATTTTTTTTAATTAAATTATTTAAAATAACTATTTGATTACACTTTAAATATTTTTTGAGTTATGCACGTATTTTAATTCACATATATTCATTTATAAATTAAGTAATACGATTTGAGTATAATATCATAAACAATATAATTTTGAAATATTCAGAATTTATTAAAGGAGTAAATATATTAAGAATAAATTATTTACACTTTTCAAAAAAGATCGGAATTAACTAACCTTGTTATGATATTTTGCGAATATTTCTAGTTTCCATTTATTCGTAATACAGATTATTTACCAAAGGATTTCTTGATATTAATTAAATTATTTATTAATGTATACGATAAAAGATATTTTCTTCAAAACCAATTATTTTATCCGCAATATGAAATTAGATAAAGACATTTAGCTACCAGCAAGTACTGAAAAACCTGAAGTATATTCTTTTAATTTTCCATCTAATTTAAGTCACATCGTTCCCCCTGAGTTTACTAAAACTTAAATTCACCGTCCTATCATTTTCTATATTCAAAATTTAGGAATATTTTCATCTTTAATGAAATAAATAAGAATAATCAACGCATTTATTAAATAATAGCGTCAAATTTTATGTAATAATTTAATATTCTTTCGTAATTTTCGCACCCTAATTAATTTGTTGTCTTTACGTGTATTAATTATTTAAAGGCATACAAAATAAACAGTAGGTCTTCCAAGACTCGAAAGTTTGTTATGTGTCTATTTTCCTCCTCAAATATTGGAATTTCAATATTAATTAATATCTAATTGACGAAGTTTAATTGTGTAGGGAATGGACACCCTTTTGCTCTGATACAATGTAACCACTAAGTATTACAAAAATTTAACCACATAGCGAAGTTATTCAAGAGCAATCTGTTTTCCGCATTTTAAGTATTTAATTCGATCCTATCTATAGTGGTGACACATTTTACACTGTTTATTTAAAACTTACTTTCCTGACTTTCCGTATTTCTATTTGTAAATAATTCTTTTCCTACAATTAAACTAAATAGAAAGGTTAAAATATTTACTTAAATGAAGTATGTTTTTAATTAAGGATCTGGCATGAGAATAGTTTGTTTTAAGTCCACAATCTTTAAGGCTCCTGCTCCTGTCTTTCTGAATCCTATGGAATTTCTACTACCGTTCTCAAATTTATACTAGTTTATTTATTTCAATACAAATAAAGTGCATCTGAAACAGCAAGAAACAAGAAAGGTTTGAGCGGAATTAAATTTTCTACGATATAAAATAATAAATTTTTGTAGAGGGAAGTACCAGCCCAGTTGTTGTCCTCGTCACTTGATCAAGGTTTAAAATAACAAGGAAGTAGCCAATTGCCCTGGTAGTGCTTCTTTGTGAGATGGTGACAAAATATACCACATAACATCACTGTCTTCTCGAGAATAATTTCTTTTTTCAGTCATCTTTATTATTTTCTGATGCTTCTGCATTATCATTATAATGTATGTACTGAAATTGGTCTCATTGGTGTAGTGATTAGCTTGTCTGACTGTAAACACTGCCAGAATAGGTTCTATTTCAAGTAGTTTCGACTTGGGTCATGGATCAATTCAGCCCTTCATTCCTCCAGGTATCATAAATTAGTACCAATGTGGCGACTTAATAAGTCATTTTTTGATGTCATTTTGACTGCGAAACTGTAAGGATAATTGAAGAAAAGGAGCAGACGATCTTTTCTCTACTAACTTAAGTTTTAAATTTGTAAATGTTAAGTTTGAGATAAATGAGTGGTTCTTTGCCTCTCACAAAGGACAAGAGTAAATATTACGAAAAAATCGTTTGCTTAAATGATTATGGAAGAGATTTGTTCCTGTGCTATTGGCAACAAAAACATTATTATTATGATGTGTTGTTCTATAAATTGTAGAATCTGTCTACTGTTGTAATGATTGGAAATGTTTCTGTCTACATTAATATAAGTATTATTTAAAAGCTCCAACATTTGAAGTTTCTTTTACGTTTTCGGTGTGGCTAATTAATTTAATGAAACTAATTAATTTAATTAATTTAATGGCTAAAGTGAAATGTTAATCTAATAGCTCTCCTGAACGACAGAAAAGTTACTTGCATTCCGCACACCTTATGAAAGGAAATTATGGGGAATTGACTGTTTTATCAACACACACCTTTACCCATACCAAGAAGGAAGCTTGGGAAGTTAACTTGGGGTTCGGCATGAGGTTAGCCACTCAGCCTGGACATTAGCTAGTAATAATTTGCACCTCAAGCCCAAAGGCTACAGAAACGGAGATGGATATCGCCTGATAGGACTTTTTAGCTTCGGTTAGATTTTAACTTAATTAACTGATATTTGTAAACAACAAAGCGTCATAAAACACACGTTAGAAAATTTAAATACTTTTCATGTACAAACATATGTTAGCTAGTGAATTGTGACTAGATAAGAATTACGAAATTTTAAGACTTCGAGAATATCTTTGTGGGAATCAAATTGTGTGTGTGTGCAAAACAACAACACATAACGTCTTTGATATTTATTGAACTGAATGACATTCCGTTCATCGTTCTTTTTATGTGTCTGTCGCAAATTTTTAAAAATTGAAAATACCTTTTCAAAAATATATTTAAAAAGGGATCTCTTTATCAAAATTAATTCTATATGGATTACTATACAAATATTAAAATTATCAAAATAAAAAGTAACTCAAATTTTAAAATTATATGTGAATATTAAACATATGTAATTTAATGAATCAATGCATAATATAAAAAATAACTTACTATTCAAAAATACCTTCAAGCATTCTTAATAAAATGAAGCACAATACAGTATCAAATATTTTCATCTCGCATAATATTTAGATTTTTATTTTCAGGCTATTTTATCCAATATTATATTAAAATCCTCATGAACTGCAGAACATCAATTTCAGCAAAGTAAACAAATTTTAATAAATGTTTAAAATAATATTCTGTAGGCATAAAAAATACATTTCACAACTAAAGAAGATTAGAATAAATTAAAATGAGGTAAACAAAAATGTCAGCTAAATATAAAGGATTCCATATCATGGAATATTACATCATCGTATTACTTACTATCAAGTTTCGATCTAAAGAAGTTTTGAATTTTGAATATCTGAATAAAAAATTAAACCAAAGAGAAAAATCATGTGTTTTTACAGTAAATAAAAATTCTAAGCGATTCAGTTATTGAGAACATCTTCCAAGCTTAAAATCAGACTAGGTTCTTAAATCATTAAATGGTGTTTTAAAAGTAAATTTAGTTATACTAATTGTATTTGCAATGAAATTACACTTAGAATTTAAATAGACATCTTCGTAGAGGTATCAATTTTGTGAGTTTTTGAAAGAATAAAATTCAAATGTACTAGCGTAGTTTTAAATGAATTCAAACACATCACGTTTTCCGATTTCTTAGAAAAATCTTAACATTCAGAATTCCTTAAATTTGTTATTATTATAAACTAGCAAAGGTGTTTTATTATCTATACTGAAAAATCTTATGAGATTTCTTATTAAATAAAATATAGAATCCTTTTTTACTAGAATATATATTTTTTGGATTCCGTCCGAATTCATTAATATATCAGAATAAAACAGTTTTCTTTCTTATTAAGTTTATTGTAATAGGTGTTATATAAATAGAGCACATTGTACTTTCAGGGATATATATTTACTTCAAAAATGATAAATCATACATAATATATACACGATGAAATTGTATTAATGCCATTTTAATAAAAACAGCTTTAATATCCTGAAACACTTTTTTTGTGTTTCTTTATTTTATATTAATTTTTGGCATATATAACGCTTTTATTTTATGTCTGTACGAATGATATGAAGTAAATATTTAAGTCACAAAAACATATTTTAAACAATTCAGTTACATTAACTTACATTAATGAAATATTTTTTGTAAATATAAATAATATTTGAAAATTTTTTATGTAAGGAAATATTATTTTATATTATAACTTCGGTGATGGAATTTAGTACGTTTGACAAGCTTTAAAATAATTTTCCATCTTACTTTCCAAATTACTCAAAAATGTATACTTCAATTCACTATTACTACAATAGCAAAAATAGGTCTAAAAAAGTAAAACAATTACAGCAATAACTGAAATAACTATTTCATGATTTTTTTTTATTAACAACCCTTTGTACGAGTATTCGAAGAAAATCTATAATTATACTGAGCTACAACCTATGAAGTAATGTTAATTTCTGAAAATTAAACTGAAACGGAACTCCACATAATTAAACAGCTCATTGTGAAGCATTTAGTATCAGTTTTGAAATCATGGTTGTCATCAACTGATTTTAGAATTGCTAGTACGAATTTGGTCGCAAATACCCTTTGAGTTGTTTTAAATTCATATCGATTCAAAGTAACCAATCGTTATTTAATTCATGTTTAATCTAGTGAATTGAATTATTTTCGTTGTTTCTCTTGTCACAAATAAGCTGAACTGTTCCGCTGTGTCCTCAAATTATATGGCGTGGTGCTATTATAGTGAGATATCGAATCATGATTATGATCCACTTACAGATTAACAAATCATTTTAGAGAAATACTCGTATAAAGTCTGTCGCAAATTACCTCTGAGTTGTTTTGTTTCAAAGTACCCGATTGTTGTTTGAACCGTGTGCTGGTAGTGATTGGAATACTTTCGTGCAGCTTATCGCTAATGGGGTGTACGGTTCTGCAGTGTCCACAAAATATATGGTATAGTGCTGTTATAGTGAGATATTGGTCCATAGTCATTATAACCATACAGATATCAAATCATTTTATAATACGCTTGGGAAGCTTGTCGCAAATACCTTCTGAGTAACTCTAGATTGATGTCGATTCAACTAATATTTAAATTGTGTGTAACCTAATGATATTTTCATCATTTTCGTTCAGCTTATCGCATAAGCTATAGAATATAGTTGTTATTCTTCGTTTAATTTCCAATAAAATCGCTGAATCACTCAGAGGCACAAAAAAAACAATGGTTATTTTATTTTTAAAAGTTTTAATGACCTATTTATTCCTCTCTAGCGCAGTGGAATAAGAAAAATCAGTATGTAATTGCGAGGTTATATATTTAAATATAACTGGGTGAAAAAAAATACTCTAGTTGCTGTGGAAATTCATTGATGTCTGATTCTAAATCTATATCCGACTAATCATAATATTTCAATTCAGTATAATTGAATAATAAAGTTTCCTACGTATAGCCTAAGCTTAACTGAAATTCACCTTGATTTAATTTTAGAGGTATCTTATATAGAAAAACTAGAAGGTGAAGATTGTTTCAGTTCTTAATGTACTTGCAAATGTTCCTAGAAAGGAACATGAGGTTGTTGAATATAAGGAATAAATGATAGAAAATCATGTAATATAAACAATCAGAGCATCATGTATAGTGTTTTTATAATTCATACAATTTAATGTATATCATATTTCCCCTCGTACTTGTAAAAAATCAATATCATGAAGAATTCATCGTAACGAATGAAATTTACTATCCAAACTTCCTATAATGATATAAATGAACGGTTAAAGTTACACCTTAAAAAATACTATGGTCCAAAAATCAGTAATCCATGAAGCCATTAAAAAAAGTGTTCCTGTACCACGTGAAATCGAATGAAGCAGATTTTAAATCACTACCGAGAAAATGTACTCTAGATTTATTCCAATCGAAAGTTCACCTGTATCAATTATACATGACGAGTGTGATTAACAAGACGCCAATGGATGAAAGGCACGACGACTCATTGCATGGCATCAACGTAAGAAAGAACATTGTTCTGTTGAAATATAGCTCTAGGAGTGTGTAAAGGAAAGGATACCCCATTTCAGATCCCAGAACTTCCCTTATTCATTGGCTATTGAAAACATTACCCATAGTTCTTTGCCGCTGTGTTCGTCCATGATACCCAACGGCGCCTCATACATTCGTTAGCTGTTTATCCAGTATAAAGTTGAATAATGCATTCCAGAAGGTTGAGTTCTCCGGTATGGCATCAAGGGCAAATGTGGCTACTACTGTATACCAAATAAAGGCGGGATTAATTATATTTGTTGTAAATTTGTTCCCCAGTGTTCAGTTAAGGAGTCGTGAGGGAAATCCGGTGTAAAGAACTTCTTGCTCATTATCAGCAGAGCTCCAGATACCATTGAATTGTTGGAGTAGACAATAGCACACCTGTATCAGTGCTCCTATGTTACGCCAACTATCATGATGAAGCAATATAGTTCTTTACTGTCACACGGATGAAGTTTATACCCCGATTCTAACGTATCCTTTCGTTATCTCTCGTCAGAATTGCGACACGTCTGGTTCTCTTGAACTCACTCTTTCATACTGGCATTATAATTGTAGCATAACACCATGTGAGCTTCTATTGCATCATAAGAAGAGTAATCTTTTCAAATGATGATCATTTGTCCCCGTTCAGAAAATCATAGAATATTTTAAAATTCTGTTACAGTTCTATATTTAAATCGCAAAACCAGGTGATCAGAAGGTACTGACTTACCACATGCAATTACGATGACTCTGAAATTCTAACATTTTGAATAGAACACATTTAATTGAATTTGCTGTAATTGACTCGTGTGTTACAATTTTCATAAACATGAGTGTATTTGTGCATATCTTCTTAGAGCAAACACTCTTTTTGTCAAATAATAAAACAAGTTTTCGAAATCTGTTGCTTTTGTTTATAATAACGTTGGTCTAGAGCAATATAAAAGGATAAAAATAAAATTGTTCAATTTTTGCCTTTCTCAATTCATGTTAACTTTCTTCAGAAGTAGCACCTGGTTCTCAAAGGATATATTTTATGATAAAAGGCAATTCAATAAAATATGAATAAATATCTGTATATAACAATTACTTTAAACTCATAACATCCAAAAATCAATTGTTGTAAATAATTATTAAGTAATGAAATTAATTTTAAGCCCTTGGGTCTAATTTCAGAATAAGATTCATGAAAATATAGATTTCATCATCATCGAAATTTATAAGCGGATTTTGATCTTTCTTTGATGATTAAAATACAGAAATAGGTACATTCATAACCCATTTTTGTTTGTTCAAATATAGTTCAAAAATTCTATCATTTGTTTGAATCATTTTCAGATTATACACATTCAAGTGTTATTATTTTTATTTGCTTTTAATTCACAGGATTAAGGGATTATATTCAAATAAATTTTGAATTAAAATATATCCAAAAAAAATAAACGTTCTTCTATATTTTTGCCAATTTTCATTTTTTTAGTGATAATATGAAATATAAATTTCCACAAAATCTTTAAGCCTCTCAGAAATCAATTTTGAAACCAACACTCCATATAATTGTCCACTGTCGCATGAAAGCCTTGTTATTATTCATGTTTCATTAAAGTTTTGTTCTGTACCTGACCATTATTTCCCAGAATCTTTGAAACTAAACCCTAAGGATATTAACACAAACAAAAGTTGTCATAAACAGGAAAAGGAAGTAATTAAGAAATAGAAGCTAAACTTCTTTCAAAATAGCTAGAGTAGTATAAATTTAAGTACTTTTGCAAGTCATAAACAAGATTTTGTATTGTCTCGTAAGTTTAATTGTCCTGTGTTTGTTTCCATATCTCTTACGAAAAAGTCAACCTCTCTTATCCTTTTGGTAACCTTTTTATTTTCTTAGTCAAAATAAATTGAATACAGTTCCCATTCTGTCTATTAAGGCAATTTGGGTGTTAAAGTGGTCAAACAACATTTTCTGAAAAGTTTGAAATTTTAGTTAGTTAATCGTCAAAGTCTACGAATAAAACTAAAAGTATATGTTATTGTTCCGAAACTCATCCTGTGAGTGTGCAATGAAAACAGTCCAACAAGGAGTATAATGGAGAATGACACTTTATGCACAAATATTCAGAAAAAGTCGAAAACACAAGCAGAAGATGTTGTAAAGATTAGCAGTACAACAAAAAAAATAACACTTACAAAGATTATCAATACAATAGGAACAGAAACAACAATTGCGCAAATGGCAGCACAATTCACAAGCAGTTACTAACACTTAGTAATAGGTTTTTGTCTCTCCTCTTTTACAATATAACTCAACTATTTTTACCATTCAAGCGTTTCTGTTAGATGCAGGGCTTATAAAATACACAAAAGCACCCCCATAAAAATTGATCCACTCTTAATTTTGTCCAGAATAAGAAATATAAGCATTATGTAAAAGTAAATTTTAAAATACAGTATAACTATATATATATATATATATATATATATATATATATATATATAACATTTTTATGTGAGTACTTTTTTAACAGAAAATTATATTAACATGATTCATTCATGAAGAATTACATTCCTATCCATCTGCTGTCGTATTCCGGTCGGGTAAGACATCATTGAATATATCGAAACATTATTCTTCTCAAAATTCTACGAATAAAATTTTATATACATGAAAAATTTAGAACACAGAAATTAATTTCATCCATCTAACAGGAAACGAATTTGTATTTTTTATCGATATTTCAAAACTATAGTTATTTATCGCCTTATCCAAACAATTCATTCTCTCTATATACTATCAAATTGAAAGATAAACACATAGAAATAAATGTAAAATTTATCTACTAAGTTTTGTATCAAATATCATATCCTTTTGTAATATATCGAACTTATTTATAATTATTCCATTATATAAAAATTTCCTCTCTCTATATTTTAAATGAAGAATTTAATAATGAACCTT
>BMAW01105876.1:392-12821 GCA_019974015.1 Nephila pilipes | reverse complement strand
GGTGTCACAAGACTGTCTCCGCACTGTTACTACCCTTCCTTGGCCTGCCCGATCCCCAGATTTGTCTCCAATCGAGCATATCTGGGATCATTTGGGACTGCGAGTTGGGCATCCCACGAGTTTGAAAGAAATAGAGGCAAAGTTGCAGCAAATATGGAACGAAATGTCTCAAGACATCATACAAAACTTGTATGCCTCAATGCGAGATTGTATCGCTTCGTGCATTCCCGCTACAGGGGGTTCAACAGGGTATTAAATCCTCCGTTCTTTTACCTTTTTCTCTGAAATAAATGATCCTTTTTCTTTGATTTTCTAATTATTTACTTATATCAAAGTAGTCATTACGTATGTAAAATTTCGTTTCATTTTGACGACTCCTTCTTGGTGCGCAATTTTTTTGTCCATGAGTATATATTCCTTTTCCCATATATATTGTTAGGAATCATATATCTATCTTTAAAAAAATCTTAATAATTTAGTTTTTTTTGTTATAATCTATTTTTAAAAAAACATTTAAACATTCCGCTTCATTTATATTAACATTAGTTTACAATAAATTTAAATACACTGGATAAAATATAAGAAATATTTAACATGTTATTTGTAATTAATTTGAAAGAAAGTAACATCATCAATGTATAAGGGTTTCTACGATAATAGCAATTACTCGAAAAGTTACAACCAGAATGTAATGAAACTAAGTCATTGTATTCAACATATAGTAAAGTACAAAATAGCATGAAAATAAAATGCTAGATAACTTGGATGTTTTAGAAATTAGCACAAGTATGACATTTGAAAATTGAATTTGTCAGTCGTATGAAAAAAAGTGTCTCCAGTGAGGAATATGATCACCCCTAGAAGCAATTTAGCACAAACGCTGGTGTGGGATTCTATCAATTATGTTAACTGTCAATTCTATAAGTTCACAGGGAATGGAGAACTATTGCTCTTGTAAAGTAGTTGTAATCATGACAACAGTTTGTGGAGGTATATTGAGAGTAGTAACGTCTTCCTAAAGCCTCCCAAACATGCTCTAAGGGATTCAAGTCTGGGGATCGAGGTAGCCATTCAATTCACTGAATTTATAAGTGCTGAAAATAATCTTCCACGATTCCTAAGAAAACTAGCGTATCGTCCTTTTGGAGGAAATCATTGCCTACTGCACTTGTATAAGAGGTACATAAATATAAATTATATCATCTCTATAGACGAGCATTCACTGTTTTGCGTGGGAAGACATGCAGGTCTGTGCGTTCACCCAAATAGATCCCATCCCAAAAACATATATCGCAACTTCAATACGAATCTCTTTTACGGATATTTGATGGATGATCACGCGAAATTTCCCTGTTCTCTCCTAATCAAACAATGCTTACTATCGCTTTGGAGGCTAAATCTGGATTCATCTGTGAAGAAAACAGGCCTTCATTGATTAGCCATCCAGTGGACATGTTGACGTCCCTTTCTCAAACGATCCCTCCTATGACATGAAGTGAGAGGCACACAAATGGCTGATGCTCTCACATAAAGGCCACCTTCGTTAAGCATTCTATGCGTGATAGACGGGACACCAATCTTCCTGTGACTCCAGTAAGGGAGGCTCTTCGTTGAATTTATTCCTTCGCACCTTTAATTGCATTAGCGCTAATAGTAGCGCTTAGCCATCCTTGATTGCGCTTTCTGGATGTCATACCATTGGCTTGAAATTGTTGCAAAGCTTATGAACCACAGAAACATTGACATTCAGCCATCCAGCCACCTCTGTTTGACTTTTACTTATCTCTAATCTCTCAATGATTCTCCAATGCAGTTCTTCGAACAAATAATGTCACGAGGTCATCAAAACGAATCGGCTATTTCATATTTCTGATCTATTATCACTGCGATATCTGCAGCCTTACTTTTTAGCATTCATTTTTCAGCTCTCAAACATGAAGCATTCTGATTGCAGTGCAACTAATTTGAATACTACCATTATATATATACTACGTGACATTCAAAATGTAACACCAAGAAGGTGTGGCCAGAAAGTGATGAAACTCATCAAACAGAGAGAGAAAGCAACGAACAATAAGCGATCCTTATTTCTAAATGATATGCATAATACAGAGCGAAGCAGCGTCACCTCAGTAGGTTGTAGGACCACCGTGGAAGGCGATACATGAAGCAACACATCTAGGTACAGAGTCAATGAGAGTTTGGAGAGCATCCTGAGGCTCTCCATTTCCTGTCAACTATTTACTCATGCGAACGGTTACTTTTTTTATTCTTTATTGACCAGAAAAAATGGAACCAACATATACTAACAGCGTTGAGAAAAAATGCCCATCAAAGACACAAATGAATAAAGGAATCAGGAGAACTTGCGATATGAATTCTTTCATGTAAAATGAATGGTTTGCATAAAATACATTATCATTTTGTAACTATCTATATAAAAAATTTTGCGTTGCTTCAAATTTGGAATTGCGTTATATTCGGGCTAATACAAGTGTAATTTGGTATTTTGTGACGCGATTTAATGCTTCTTATATTTCCCTTCTTTCTTTTTTCTGTGGAAGAATATCTGAATTTCGGATTTTTGAATTGTTACTGTCTTACTGTAATGTAATTCACATAAGTATAATGGTTAGATCTGCAATTTCCCCTATAAGCATTATTCCATTCCAATGTATGGTACAGTATAAATTATATTATTTCCATATATCTAAACTTTGGCTTTTCTATCACTTTGCTTTGTTTTAAATTGTTTGGTTCTTAAATAGTTTGCTTTCAATTTTTGGGTTTTAGGGCTTTAAAGTTTAGATTGCTTGATTAATTAAGTAAATTTTGTTTGATTTACATACATATTAATTTTATTTTTGTTTATTTGTTTAACTCTTTAGTTTTTTCTCTCGGTTATTTTGTTTTGCTTTATATACAATTAGAGTATTTCAAATAAAAAGTCTATTTTACATTACAGGAAAATTTTTCAGTTCCATTTGATACAACTTTAAAAAAAAACGAAGATTAATTTGAAATAGATTTAAAAGATAACTATCTTACATAGATTTAGTCCGATGATTAGAGTCAAAAAACAAGTTCAAGTACTCCAAAAATATTGTCAATTTTTCTTTTAGAGAATCTGTTAATATAAATATGCTAACAATGAAAAGAGCTACGTTTTCTAATTTTGTACATATTGGCATTCTTAGACATAGGATAAATTAATCGTACTTTTTCGGATAACGAAAATATCATTAACGGCCATTGTTGTTGACTTAGATTAATTTTTCAGTTTATCAAAGTTAAACTTGCGGTAAATTATTTTATATCGTGCGTTTTTAATTGCTTAGCTCTCATTTGCTTCTCACTTCTGGTTATTCTTCTCCATATTGAAATTAAAAAAAGGGACAGTTTTATTACACCTCCAAATTAATTAGTTAAACTAATTATTTAATTTTCTTTATCCATTTTAAGTGCGTCTACCTCATGAACTTTTCAATTACTTCAGTTGGTTGAAAATAGATTTCTGAAGAAATATTTGATGAGTTAAGAAGTATTCAAATAGAAATGGACAATACATTGAGTATTCTTTACGGAAATTAATTGTCAGAATACTATTGCAGTTGTTAAACATGAAGTTAAATACGTTGATAATAATTTTTACAGTTATTAAGCGCGAAGCTATTAAAGGATATTATTTTGAGAAGTATCGGTACGTCGCCAATGATGTACAAAAAGGTTGCTGGTACGGAAAGGAAAATTATAACCGGTTCAAATTTCCTTTAGAGAATTTTTAATGGGCTCATTATTTTCCTTTGAAGTTACTTTATTATATTATTTGTAAGAACCTCGCTTAGGGAAAGTAAATCAGTATTACTATATAAAAAGAATAGTGAATGAAGAGATTGGAGGTATTAGAGAGAGATAACATAAGGCATAGGAATTATTGCGATAGATGAGCCAGCTATATGGGTGCGAGCAAGTGCGAGTTGATATTCTAAGAGTGTGTACCTGACTTAGATTTCGACACTGGAAGTATATTCGAATTGGAACCAGTTTTGCTGTTAATAAGATAAGTAGAATTCTCACTTGTAATCAAGGACACATGTAGATGAACGCTTCACAGTATTAAATTATTCTGTTATTCTTTATTCAAGATCCAATGAAATTCTTTAACATTTTTGGAACTAATCTTTATTAAGTGATTATGTCTCTTAATATTAATAACAATTCCAGTTTCTTACAAATGCATGCAACTGAATATGATACTACTATTGAAGTATTCTGTCACTGGAATTGTAATTCTAACTTTATCCTATTCCTAAAATAGGATTTAAATTCATTAAGAAAAGGCATAACTAGTAATTATTAGCCTTGTGACATATAAAAATATATAATTAAATTCCATTCTTTTTTGTTTAAATCTCATTAAAACTGTGCAATGTAATATCTGCCAACAATTTTGTAGCCTTGTGCAGTGATCACAGTCTCAAGAAGCTATTTAAGCTTGTGCCTCAGACTTCAAACGTCCACAACTCTTCCCACATGGACTTCAAATAAATGGATTTTGATTAAATTTTCTTTCTTTAACCCACAGGGCAGTTTTTGATGGAATAAAAATTAGAATTTACGAATTGCCCATCACTAATTAATGTAGAAGTTTAATCATCAAAACTCGAAAAAATTAATTAAAGCATCATATCAATAAACCACGTTTTTATTTAACAAACGAAAAATAAACATTGTCTCATTTATCTCTTTCCTTCAGTAACCTGAGCAGAAGAAAGGAAAACGTCATTTAATTTGTGTATGATAATATATACATCAGCATTACCATCATTATGAATGAAAATGTTTCTTTTGTTGATTTTTATGTTCGAGATTAACCGTGTGAGAGTTATGTTGAAGAGAAATCATGTTTATATAAAATAAGTTCTTATTTAATTTATATCATCATTACGTATGTAATTTATGGGAAGAATTTAACTGTCATTTTAACTTATAATTTAGAATACATACTATATATATATGCGGAATGTAACGAAATGTGCTGTATATTTTAAACAAACGTTATTGCACTTGCGTATGCATTAAGCCACATACTCAGTTTTAATCGCAATTGACTTTTTAGAAAAAGAAATATACATTTCATAAAGTTTTCCCGAATTCAGTTAACAATATCAGCTTTGTTGTTACTTAATGAATCTCTAAACTACAAGGACTCTACCATTTCTAGGAAACATTATGTTTTAATTATTTTATGTGTGGAAATAACAAATGAAAGAATATTCACCTCCAAATTTTTTCTTAAAACTAGAATCATTCTAATGCCTGGTTTTCTGATTCAAAATACGTATTATATGAAAGGAGTTATTAGACAAACATCCTGAAACTCATTAAAAAGTTAGCTAAAGGAATGTAGTGCGTCAAAATAATTTTCTTCGAATTGAAAAATCTAGAGAGAGAGAGAAAGTACTACTACAAATTTTTGAGATTTACATGAAGCAATGAAAGAGGATTTCTATTATAAGTTCAGATTTGTCTCATTAATTTCAAAAGAAGATAAATATTTTTTGCTCGGTTTTGAAATATAAGTATGTATAATTTTTCAAAAAAAAATAGAAAAACATAGAGAGTTCCAGTGCTCCCCCCCCCCCTGAAAAGCTTTAAGTTTGGTTTTCATTAAAAAATTCTAACAAAAACTAGTATTTAAAAACTAAAAGAGTGATTTTTTATTACAGCTTTTATTTGAATGTAAAGTTACTGAAATTGAAAAAAAAAAATACAAAATTTCCGCTTCAGTTTAATTCTAAAGGTAAATGCATGAAATTATTTTTACTTTTAGAGATGCTAATGGGAAAAATGCGTTCTTTTTTTTTTTTTTTTACCTTTTATTTAAAAAAAATTTAATAGCACATTAAACTGAAGTTTAATAGCTCCTTAAAAACTATCTCTTGCACGAGAAAATATTTTAACGCACTTTTCACAAAATATTCCATAATTTAATATTTTACAGCGACGAATTGATAAATATCGAGGGAAGTTTATTAATTCCTTTCCCTAAACTTGTCTTTGATATA
Organism: Nephila pilipes; assembly: GCA_019974015.1. Lineage (NCBI taxonomy): Eukaryota > Metazoa > Arthropoda > Arachnida > Araneae > Nephilidae > Nephila > Nephila pilipes. Next base: position 6,753 of record BMAW01105876.1, on the reverse strand, counting down.
TGTTGAACTGAAAAGTGTTGAAATAAATAATGTCAATAAATGGAACTGAACAAAAATATAACGTGTAAAAAATATTATTTTCATTCAAATAATTAGCACTGTACAATAAATTAAAAAGTCATACATCAAGTTACATGATACAGTATAGTAATATTTAATAATTAAGTAAAATACCCCCCCCCCTTTTTAATTCAATATTTTAAGATGTAAACGCGTACAATCTAAGAATAAATTTTTAGTCAGTCATATTTTGTATCACAAATAGTCAGATTTCGTATCAGTTTCTCAATGCAACCTATATTCTGAATAAAATCCTACTTATTTCAGATTCGAAAATGAAGGACACTGCACTCAAAAAACTCGAACAAAGTTATTTGCATCGTATGTAAATGAAGACAAAATAAAAGGTAAAAAAGAGTTATCTACATTACTCGTGAAGCGCGAATAACATAGTATGTTAATATGTGCACGGAATCTTAGCATATAACTTGTTTCCAAACAAAATTATACCCAAGAGCTACTATGCGTATGGTGGATTCAGGTATATCATATTTTATAAATTTTTTCAACAATCACACCCCACATTTTTGTGATAATTATTTTCTCATCTTCTTCTTAACAATTTTTGATCCCACGTTTAAAATTTATATTAGTGACTATTGAAAAGAACATTTTTTTCAAACGGGGATAAGAACTTAAAGTATATCGACCTGGATATGTAGCAGAATCAAAGTCGTTTTATGTAAATACAAACAAATAATATACAAATTTTTATCTCCCTTTGGTAAGAATTTAGATTCGATGCTTAAGTCCGAATCTCTCTCCCTGTCTCTTGATCAAACTATTCTTGCCAGGGAAAAAAAATGCAGACTCTCATAATTTCTTTAAAATAATTTGTACCGTGTGGAACATTCTCCTTGGAAACTTCAAGCCTATGAAGACAGTCAACTGATTTTTAAGATTGCAAGTGAAAGGGGTGAACGCGTGCATCGTGTAAAACATTCTTCACAAAATAGAGACAAATACCTATTTAAGAAACCCCCTATCGCGTTCTTGAAAAAAATTTCTGCAAATTTCTCCTAGTCGCTGTCTTTAATTTCCAGTTTCCCCACTTACGTTCTTAAAGACGGAGAATAAGCTTTTTTTTTCACATAAGCATTTTTCTACAGTGGCAAAGATAAAATGGTATGGAATAGGATGCTTTGGAATTCTCTCCCGCTACGATTTTTCCGCATTGCGTCCATTCTTACTTGCTTGGTCATATATTTGATGAAAATTGGCCAATTTCTTGCTTGTGTTTCTCCAGGGGTTGTTTTAATGATATTATCACAGTTATAGCTCAAATCATTGAAGGTGTGATTTTTATAAAAATAACGCTTGCTATTTTTTTTTGGCTGGCTTCCTAATCCACTTTGAAGAGCCAATTACACTCAACTGTCGATTCCTTTTCTTTTCACTCGAAATTTCGCATGCCTTTGAGTTTCATTTGATCTGATTGGATTGTGTAACTTATGATTTTAATACTTTTATTGTTGAAAATTCAATTTATACATTTGACTTTACATTTTTCTCATACTCTAATTAGAATTCGGCCTTATATTGCTTTGCGTCTTGAGAATTACTGTCACTCCTCTTATTTTTATAGGAAGAGTTTGCGAACACCTCTTATACATAAACGAACGAAATGGCATCTGAGGGCAACTTTAAGTTAAAAGTACTTTTCATTGTTCAGTTTTTCGTAACCATTATGCTTATTTCGAATCCAAGCGGTTAAACAAAATATATGAAATTAACTCGTGTATAGGAAGGTTAGCGAATCCAAATCAGGATTGTATTTCTAAAGCCATGCTAATAAGAGGGAATTAAAAAATATGCGATGCAGTAAATGCCAATTAGATTTCTTTTATTACATTTAGATAAATACAATTTTAAAATATTTGTTTTAATTGTGTAGGGAAACATGTTCTTCTGGTTTGGAGTTTAATAACTCAAGTAGGTGCTATACCTCAGTGTCAATGGATTGTTTTTTTTCTTCAATTTTATAAGCAAAGACTTTGACTTTTTAAACCGTGGTCATGTGACGAGAATAATACCAGAGATAGCACCTCGCTTTTCAATCTTCCACAACACTCCAAAGGGACGACTTGGAGCCTCAACAGATTTAACATGCATCAGATTAAACGTGCTTCTGATTATAAATGGCATCAAGACTCGAACTCTCGACTGGATAGAATCAACGCCAGCCTCAATTTTGCGACCTTGGCCACTATAAAGACCATGACTGAGTAAACACATTTGGAAAGGAATGTTTTTCAACAACAACAAAATGCTTATATATTGGATTTTTCGATTTTCATTAGAGATGCAAAAAAAAAAAAAAAAAAAGGGTCGAGGGGAATTGTATACTTAAAGTGATAAATACTAAAATTTTTCTAAAAACAGCTTAAATTTTTTTTAGTGATTTTAACATCGTTTATTTATTTTTGCAACCAAACAATGAAAAATCATTCGAAAACTTTTTTTTTTAAAAAAAATAAGACTTTGATCGAGTAACTATTTTAAAAATGTTTTTGACATCTTTTAGTTAATTGCATAAATTATGATGGGCATTAGCCCCGTTATACGGCTAATCGTTGACTATATTATGTCACAATAAATAAAATTAATAAAAAGGAAAGTTGTAGATGATAAATTGTTAAATTTAAAAGTGAATAATAATAAATTTTACTTACAATAGAGAAATTGGAACAAATGTTGTATTTCCAAAGATTGCTTTTACTGTGGATGTTCGTTTCAGCGATCAGACAACAACATAAACAAAAGAATTTGTGATAATTGTGATGATTATGGACTGGAGGTAACTAAAAAAACATTAAACGTTGGGAAAACTAGAAAATTTAATCCTTGGTTAAAAATTGAGGAAAAAAATCAATTAGATAACTTACTTAAGAAATATATCTTTCGGAGAAAAAAAAGTGATATGATTTGACAGAGATAACACTTTGAGAATTCCGAACAACAGAAGAACAATTATTGAAATAGATTTATGCATAATAATGCTACAGTATACATTAATTGTGTTGTATAAATTTTTAATACAGAACTTAAATTACGTTATAAATTTCGAATAATTTTTTATTCAGAACTAATTTTTAAGTTATTACAAATATAATTTAAACCAGAATATTTTTAATTGTATGAAAATAATTTGGCCGTACATAACTGATCTGAGATTACATATCACATGGAATGCATTCATTTCAAAGAGATGAAAAAGGTATTTATAGGCTTGACACCGCAGAAATCAAAGAGAAAAAACAACTTATGATAATTTTATAACAGCTTAACTTTATACTATTTATTTATTTTATGACACTGCATGATGAAACATTTTCCGTAGACTACGAAATCATACCAGCTCTAAAGCACAATCAAATGCATTATCAGTCTAAAAACTTTAATCCGTTCATCACATTCTTCTAGAATATGCTAAAGGTTTATTATTTTCCTCGTAGATCTAAAATGAAAAGATTCGAAATAGAAAATGGTTATTAAACCGGTATCCCTTTTCCTATTTGCACGAAGATTTGCATCACATTTTGTGAGCAGTAGGCGTTCGGAATTACTTCTACTGTCAGTAACTCATTGATGTATGGACAAGATTTAGCCGAAAAATGGAAAACTGGAAAGCATCATTAAGTCCAAAGGTATTTTTTCAAGTTCTTAACTTTGATATCATCAATTTCTTTTTTTACAACATTTCATTTAAGGAATTCAATATTTATGTTGCAAAAAATAACTTTTCATTGACTTGACCACTAAAAATATAATGAATCTATTTCTTATTAGAAATACTTGGTTTTGAACGGTGTATTAGTTCCTGCTTTTGTTTCTTTCCTTAGTAACAAAAATCGAGTTCACTTATTTTATTTTGATATTTCTTCGAGTATTGAAGGAAGAAGAAAATTTAATAATTAAAAATATACTTTAAGAAAAGACTGCTCTGAATTTTTTTTAAATTAAATGTTGTTAAAATTACGTCATCCTCAAAAAATAATTAATAGATATAACATTGAAATGTTTTTATTCTAATATTTAGAAAAGGAAAAAACGCAGTTCTAATGCATAATTGAAGACAATGTTTCTTTTCCTATTTATACTCACATTCTTTCTATAAATGAAATGATATATCTAGGTGTCCTTTGAAGATAACTCATAATCAAAGTACTAGAATATATTTGATATTTGACAAATAAACTTCCCAGATTAAATTTTTACATTGATAAATGGTAGTACTTCAATATCTTTGTGGTATTTTTACACTTTGTACATTCCAATCATATTAAAGCGAATAAACGGGAAAAATTTACAATTAAATTATTGGATGATGAATTATGATTGAAAAAAGTAGATTATTCATAAAGATAGCTTTGTATAATAACATGAAGCAAAAATGAACCAGAATTTGAAAAGTAGATTCTAACACATTTTTAAATGGAAGTCAAGTACCAAAAGGTTAGCGAGACTCGGAAATTAAAAGCCGAAAAGTTTTATTGTTGCTGTAAATTAGAGATAAATCTTTACACAATAATCCATTTTCAACAAATTGTTTTAAGATGTTCCGTCATACTCTGGAGACGTAAAGCGATTTCTTTTAAGTTTATTGCGAACAAGTGTGCTTCGGCATCATTAGATCTGATTATCACGTTCATCGCCAAACATGAACCTTAAGCTTGCCAAATGAGCGATAATCACACCAAGTAGCAACTGTGGACGAGATAGAAACTTGTAGAACTACTTTCTTTATATTTATTAGCCACTCAAGGGGCTATTGTTTTCGTTGGATCACTTTTGGATTACCAGATCCCTTTTCAATTATTTATCGTTCACTTCAATTTCAATTACATTTAGCTTAAATATATTCAATTTAATAATTTATTCTTTCCTTTAATTTTAATATCGGGAAAAGTTTATTATTGTCCATTTCTCAATATTTCCTCGTTTTCTTTAATTCTTATATTTAATTGGATAATTTCGTATTAATTATCAAAAAATGTGCACCTTGGGTGGCTAAATCTGCCTTTTGCAAAAATTCGCATTGAACTTTTTCTAATAAGTAGATTTTATAATTGATTCTGATTAAAAATTCATTGTTTTTTTTTTCTCCTTGTTATGTAAAAGCAATACTATAAAGGGAGCTCACAACGATTACAGACGAATACAAGAATATGGGAGAGAAACCCTGTATCATATTTTTAAATAACTAATTACACTTCAAGTATAAGACTTTTCATTATTACATAACAAGTCATCCTATTTGTTTGAATTTATTTTTAACAACTTACAACGCTGGCAGCGTTGCCCTCTTTTTTGGAATAATTAATTATACACTCATGATGATACACTTCTTACTAGTATCTTACTCTCCCAACTGCCACATAACTTCGTACGAGAATTTAAAAGTTCAATTAAACTTAAAATATAGGTTCATCTCTTTTTCTCACCCCCATATACTGTAAAAACTAGTCTCGAACGCAAAACCTACTTTTTCAGACCCTTTTTATAGTGACCTACGTATTTAAGGCCTTTCTCGTAAAGAAAGAAAAAAAGTGTCTTAATGTAAATGCCAATAGCATTACTTTTGACTGTTTTACTACAAATACTTTTCAGATTTATATAATAAGGAACATATTCTATTATTTCTACTAATTTTGAATGAGAAATGTTTTGTGTACCAATTTACTGCCAAAAGAGTATGAGGAATCTTTCAACAATACAGGTATTTTTTCAATATACATGCGATGTGTGTTTCAAATGACATGATTAAAAATATTAATAATTTTTTGAAAAAAATTAGGCTTCTAAGACAGACCAACAGGTCAGAAACACATTGCTGCTTAGCAAAATTCCTACTTCAGAAAACGAGAAGAATACTTAGAATTTTAGAAAATAAAATTTCCGTTCTTCATATGTCAAGTTCACAGAACGCCTACTTGAATGTGTGATGAAGTTATTGCTATTTTTAACCGCCTCTTCCTTGTGTCTGTCAAAAGATGACATTTAGAATACAAGTGTGATGTATCGTTATTAGAATTCGCAATAGCAAGTACATCGTTAACGATCTTTATGAACCAACAATTCTCTCCTATTTTGCGGGAAAAGACTTTAAAATTCTTCTTCTTCCTCTCACTCGAAATTAATAACAATATTCCACAAAAGCTAAAGAAATACAATTATTAAAAATTAGGGGGAAATTATACATTTTTAGGCGTTACTTTTTTTAAAAAATTTTTTGCCTGTTCGTTTTTATTACGCTAAAGTAGTGATTTATGACTATGAGAGAAAAAGAGCAGTTTTTTTT
>BMAW01105872.1:880681-914617 GCA_019974015.1 Nephila pilipes | reverse complement strand
AGAAACAAATTAAGCGTCCGAAATCAGTATTTGGTGCAGCCACCATGCGCTGCAATAAGTGCTGCTATACGACGTGGCATGGAGTCAAACAGATGTTGAATATCTGCTTGAGGAAGAGAATTCCATATCGCTTGTATGCGCAACCAAAGTTCGTCTTTGGAAACTGCAGGACGCGGATCACGAGCGAGACGCCGACCAACCATATCCCACACGTGCTCAATAGGCGACATATCCGGTGAATAAGCAGGCCAAGGAAGAAGTTGCATGCGTTGTGCTGAACAGAAGTCTCGAACAGTCCGCGCAACATGTGGGCGTGCATTATCCTGCTGAAAGATAGCTCCAGGGATGCCTTGAAGGAAAGGAACGACTTCGGGCTGTAGCACTTCACGGACGTACCTGTTGCTATTGAGATTACCCTCAATTCGTATCAAATTGGATCGTCCATGATACGAAATCGCACCCCAGACCATAACGCCGGGTGTTCGACCACTATGTCGTTCAATAATACACTCAGGAAGGCAGCGTTGACCGGCATAACGTCTAACACGAACACGGCCATCATGGGTCCACAAATTGAAGCGTGATTCATCTGAAAAGACAACTTGGTGCCAATCAGCTCGCCTGTCTCTGTGCTCAAGAGCCCACTGCCGACGCAGCCGTCGATGATTCGCCGTGAGGGGAATCCTGTATAAAGGCACCCTTGCACGCAATCCACGGCGCAGCAGACGACGACGAATTGACGAAGCCGACAATTGTACACCTGTAGCAGTAGACCAACGTGCTGCCAGCTGCCTGGAGGAAGCTGTGCGATCATTCACCGCCATGCGGAGCAGGTGTCGATCATCGCGCTCTGACGTCACCTTCTGTCGTCCAGTGCCTGTTTTTCGAGTTGTTCGGTGCTCGTCGGTCCACTGCTTCCAAACTCGCATCACTGTGGAACTGTTCCGCTGCATACGAGCTGCTATTGCGCGATAGGAAAATCCTCCTTCTCGAAGGCCGATTATCCTCCCTCGTTCAAACTCCGTAAGTTGCTTGAATTTCTTATTCTTCCGTCGTGGAGGCATACTCAGGTCTCACTAAACGTTTGCCACTAACAAATAATCATAGACTTTTTTCAACGTCCCGCTACAGCACTTTATTTATACGCTTTCAGCATCAATTCAGAGGGCGCTGCGCGCGCCGCGCACGCGCGATGGCTCTGAAACTTTATTAATTTGCATAATATCCTATAATTGACATTTGCTGCGAATTTCATTTGATTCTGATGATTCCTTCATGGTGTTGCATTTTCTACAAACAGCAGTTTATAATTTTTATTTTGCTTTCAATGAAGATGTCATCTTCTTTTAATAAAAAAAACCCGGAAACGTATCAGTTAAGGTTTTAGATTAAAAAAATGACAACAATATTAATACCATATAGAAAGCATTTCTTTTTGATCAATTAATATATTTTCGGTATGAAATGTGCCACATATTATTTATCTTATACTTTAGTTGGAAATGTATAAATCTGTACATTATAGTAATAGTGTGCATATTTATCGAACGGTCGTTAATTATAAGAATTGGTATAACAGAAGAATATTACTTCATAAACATTCAGTTATTTTCTGTATATTATTTATCTGGTGCTGTGCTCACATTTTAGGTCATATTCTTTAAAATTAGGCATATATATTTTAAATAAGTTAGGTTTGGAATTATGATAAGATAAAAAACATGATTGTACTTTAGTATATATATAACTGACATTTACTTCCTGTAATTTTTTGTAATTATATTAAGCTATAAATTCATATTATGCAGAATGGTATAGATGAAAACATATAATTTTTACGTGAAGTTCTTATATTTCTTGTGCCAGCAAATATTTCCCGTAAAAAATGTTCATTTTTTGACTCATAGTATTGGCATGAACTTGCTGAGAACAAGCTGCCAATGCACACTGAAGATAAGCGATATGAACCGAGCAGTGTGCAGTCAGCAATATACCGGAATCCGGTATATACACAACAAATCCAATGCGAAGGTGAGGGCTTATTGTATTACAATAATTAGCCTTGCTACTAGAATGATAATCGCATGTATGATCCATATAACACGAGAAACTGGAATAATGAGATAATCGCATGTATGATCCATATAACACGAGAAACTGGAATAATGATTGTATCATTTACAGATATCCCAGTTTAATAATCGAATATTACACCAACAGATTTTCATGCATTAAGATTAACGTCACCGAAGTGCAATTAACGGTCCATGGAATACATGTCAGGAAGAACGAAGCAATTAGGATCAGACTAATCTCAATGAAGGATATATTATATTGAGGTTTAGACATTGTCGATATATATAGATTCTCTCAAAAACAGTACTGAATGCTAAAGGAATCTAAAAATTTTATAATAAAGCATTGGCACTAAAATAATACAACACAGAAAAAGCGCTATATATGATTATAATGTGTGTATCAGGTGGTTCATAAAGTTCTGGATGAAATTTAACAGAGATTTCATTTACCATTAAATAAGATACAAAATCAGTTTAACATTATTTGATCAACTTAAACCTAAAGAAATATATATATTAAAGGAATGATGTAGATATACGTAGAATTCTTACACTTAAATCCCAAATATGTAACAAACTGAGCTTTATAAATCCATACTAACATAGTAAATACCACCCCTTCACTTTAAAATACATAAATCACTAGGAGATCTTGTTTTTACACTGCTGGCCATTAAAATTGGAACACCTGGATGGAATGATCTGACGAACCTGATATTCATATGAAAGGAAAAAAAGGTTAGGATATGCAGATGATTAGTATTGTAGTTCATTTAGACGAAGCAGGAGGGAGAAATGACATCTGAAGCACTGCATAAAAGAAAAGTTTTGCAGTGGGTTTCAAATTCGGAAAGATCTTTGTAAGGTCGAAGTTTGCTTATTGTATAGTGTTATGAATCGAATAAGAAGAAGAAATGTTTGCCAGCAAGTGTTGGAATTCGATAGAGACAAGATCGTTGCCTATCGAGAGTGTGGATTATCGTTCTTTGATATCGCCTGTCGTACTAGTCAAACTCCAACCAATGGGCTGCGAATATGGAATTAATGGATTACTGAGTGTCATACTGAACGATATGCAGAATCTCCCCTCCCTACCAGGACTGACGTCAAGAACTATTAGTCAGGAAATGATCCTGCTTGCAGCACACCCATTACACACAGCAACTTGGACTGTCATCAAGATAACCATTATTTCGGCTTCCCTTGAAAATGCAGCACAGAGAGAGATGTGACTCTGGTGCAAAGAACGACAAAGATAGATAGAGGAATGGCACAATGTCGTCTTTTCAGACGAGTCCCGATTACACGTGCTGTATTCTGATTGTCGCATAATTATCTGGAGGCTCCTAAGAAGGCCACTCGTCTGCTTTTATACGATAATGGTATAGAAGTCCTGCACCTGGTATGATGGTTTGGACAGCCATTGGGTACACGATACGAACACCTCTAGTTCGGATCGACGGTAATTTGAATGCATATCGGGACATTTCTAACATCTTTCCCATAGTGTTTGGGCCCTATTTTCAAGCCCGACCAAACGCCATCTTCCAAAAAGATAATTCAAGACCACATGTTGCACGTAGTGTTCTGATCTTCCACTGAATCGAATCTGAGGGTATTCGATTACCACCCTGGCCTGCACAGTCTCCAGATCGGTCACCTATTGAAAGCATCTGGTCATGAGTTGCTAACAGACAGGCCCCGGCCATCTCTCTCCAGTTAATATGCTTGATAAAGAGTAGCATAGAATTGTAGAAGCTTCGAATGAGTTTCCCGATTCTTTCATCCAAGCCCAGTTAGACTCTATGCCTAACCGGGTAAGGATTTTAGTTGCCAAGGGTAGCAGCGGTTCTTACTAATTTCACACCCCTATAAACTCCAAATTTTCTTGTAAATTTAATCATTTTTTTCTTCATGTCATATTGTTTACGTACAATAGATATCATTTTTTGTATTTGCTTTCCTTCTTGGTGTTCTAATTTTGTTCTAATGACCAACAGTGTAACTATCATTAATACAACGATTTGTTCAACAAAAACTACTATCGGAGAACTCAAAAAATTAAGTTAAATGGGTACTATAACTTCCTAATTTGGGTTTTCCATAACATTTTTATTCTGAACATGCAATTCATAAATTTTCCTGCAAATAAATTTTTGTTATTCTCGCAATTAATGATAATACTGAAGCAAAACAAATATAAATACGATATATGGATTTTCGTACTTACCTACAATGCTCAGATTTACAAATAAACTAATTTTAGGGTCAGAGCTAACTTGGCACTCGTACAACCCCTCATCCCACAACTGCGCAAATTTAATTTTTAACGTCCAGTCATTGTTCTTCTCCACGTGGACAGCTTCGAATCGATCATCAGTGGTGTATGTGTCCAGGCCAACAGTAAGTACATGAAAATCTCTTCTTCTTATCCAAGATACCTAAATAGAAAAATATGTATATTTAAAATATAATTGATTATTGGAAACAAAATCAAAAAAACCTATTTTACTGAATATTTTATCAATTATTGTAATATTCTAAAATTTCATTTGTCTCTTTAGTTTCTTTAATTTCATGCAAAAATAAAATATGCTTATGGCAACAAGCATTGCAATTTTGAACTTCAGTCAACTAAAGAGAATTATATTTTAGTTTTATTTCTTTGCCAAAATAATCACATTGCTTGATGACTTCAAGGCCGAATTGAAACTGACGTGTAAAAGTGCAAGTCATTTCTCGCGATTTTCTCTCTCCGATTCAAATCTTGAACCTATTCATTAAGAATGATAGTGCTCAAAAGTTTAATTCGTCTAGAATGGAAATATTTATAAGTTAATTTCGCTTAGATTAGAAGTTTTTGAAAGTTTAATTTATTAAAAAGGATTTTAAATTACCATTTCGCTTAGTAAGCATTAAATATATAAGAAAATTTCGTCAAAATGAAATGAAATATTTATGTTTTAGTTAATTTAAAATTGTGAAGGAAAAATAGATATTTATGACAATTTATTCAAATATATATGTGATTATTTATATTTATACTTTATAATTTATTTTTTTCAAGGAATTAAATGAAACATTCGATAATTTAGCAGTATGTAGATCATACTTTTTCATCTTTAATGAAACACACACACACACACACACACACACACACACACGCATATATATATATATAAACTTACATTTAAAAAAGAAAAAATAATTTTAGAAAAGTAGACTTTTTTCTAAATGAAAGATCTGGTAGATAAGATAAAACAAGCATGCTTTTGAAAAACAATCTTAAAAGTTGCAAAAGAATTTATTTTATTTATTCTTCTATTGAATGAAGTAACCAATAAACTAGATGCTTCATACCAGCATTCTCTTTTGATATAAAAAATATATATATTCAGTCTAACCAAGCATGAAGATACTGTTTCATTTGAAACATAAGTAATATTTACTAAAAAGATGTTTTTTTTTTGAATTGCTTCGCAAATATTTGGTCACACTCTTTTTACGTTCTTTGTAGTTTGTCCAAAACCCCAATATTAAAAGAGATTTTTTTGCTACTATATTTATATTAAAAAGAAGCTCTCTGTAAGATTTGAAAGAAATTATGTTTGTTATTTTTTTCTTCCCTTTTTAATCTTTCACTTCTTATTTTTCTTCAAACTCGAGGCACCTTGCGGTTCCCAGAAGATATTTGTTTACTTTGCTTCTCGTATTTTCAGATTTGCTGCACGTATTTTGGGATTTATAAGCACAACAGGTGTCTTTTAACATCATTAGAGCTTTTGATTTTTGTGGATGTAACAGTGAATGCACGTTTAGCATAAAATTTTAAGGATTATTTTTTTCCAAAAGGATTGCAGATCCTGTTTACTATTTTTATTAATTTCTTTGAATGTATATTTTGGTTACAATTATAAGAGAGATAAAAATCTGATTTATCACCATAGTGAATAAAAATTCGTAAGATCTTCTCAATGGTACTTCAAACAAAAAAATAATAATAATGTAACGCACCGTTTTATAAGTTCACTTAGAAATACTATCAACAAGAGTTAAACTAAAATTTGCTTTGACATAAACAACGTTATAAAATACTTCAAACAAACAAGAAACAAAACAAAAACTTTCTGTATATTTTTACAAATGAGCAACCCAAACGAAGCACAGTTTTGGATCAATTAACTGTTCAAATTTCTATAAGTGGAATAAGAAAGCTGTCATGTTGAAAGTTTTATTTCAAAGATGTGGTTTGGTATTAGTAATATATGATAAAAGTTACATATATTCCCATTAATTGTTAAAGTTAGAATATAACAATATGTACTGAAAGCTTCATTTAAAAGGATTCAGATAAGTGTAAATAAAATAAATTATCTGAGACAAAATATTTTCTAACAAATAATAATATTTATTTACATGAAGTACAATAATGTCTAACTTTAAAACATCAAGCTGATGGTTCTAATGTAAAATATTATTTACTCGCACACATTTTCCCATTTTTCTTTTAAATAACTAAAAAAATCTTTTGAAAAAAGTTGCTTTCAGAAAATTCTATGTTATCAGAAGTATACAGCAGAGTTAATTTACATCTATGAGAATAATTAAATTTAAATGCATTACAGTTTTTGGTTTTTAAGTTAATCAGAATAAAATGCATTTTAATTCTATTTCATCAGTCACTAATTATAAGGACAATAAATTAAGTTTAAAATTAATTTTTCCAATAATGCGTTGTAAGCACAATTAAAACTGTGGATTCTGCCAAAATTGTTAGAGCAGTTAAATAGCGAGAGAAATCGAAAACAACTAAGAATTACAAATGAACTTAGTAAAAAGGGAATTCTTTTATAAAACAGGAAACACCTTTTAAGGAAAAGTTTGAAAAATTTTACACCTTGTATTTGTGTTACTGTAATTTAGGAAACAATTACCTATAAATTGAAATAATTAAAGTGGAAGGCCTAAATTAATTCTATTAAAGTTAAATGAAGGAGAATACTCTTAAATTTATCCTTTCATTCTTTAACGAACGGAAAATTTTATCAGCATTAAATATAGTATTTTAAGAAACCTCTGACATGTTATATTTTATGTACTAAATTTTAATTAGAATATAGAGTATTTTAAATACCTTATATTTTCATATTGTTATTTTTATACCTTTATCCTTCAAAAGTTTAAAATTTAGTTGTAATTCATCAAATAAATCGTCAATTTAAACACTCATTTGCTCACATTTATTCGAAAAAAAAAACTTTGGAGATCATTACTTTGCTGGTCAATGATGTAAAAATTAACTTTGTAAAATTATAAATTTTAGGCGATGAATTTAATTTAAATTTACGTTACGTAATAAGATAAACTTCATTCTGATATTATATCTTTAAATATTAAATTATTAGAACATCCTTTTTTTTGTTAAACATCTTAGCAGTACCTAAAAATAAATTTCTTACAATTTACTGGAATAAAAGTAATTATAATTTTGTTTCAATCGAAAGTTCCATAAAATCCTAACTTTTAAATAGGTAATGCTTTTTTTTATATAAAAATCATTAAATGCCCAACCATGCATTCGAGAGGGAAGTATTAATATTTTCCACTAAATATTTAGACACCTTAAGTGAGGAACGAGTGATTTTTACTGAAGAAGTTTTGATAAATTATGATTTAGAAATATTTGGTACATTTGCGTTAAGGCTCCTCGGTTTATTATAAAGCGATTTGTAAATTATTGTAAAGATTAAATTTACACACTTTCATACGAAATTAATAAGTATTTCTATGCAAGTAAATGAGTGCAATATGCATATGAAATTCATTACATGACGCAAAAATCATCATTGATTGCAGAGTTAGATAATCATTCGATTAGTTCTATAGCTTGCAGTTATTTCAGTCTCTCCTGCAGTATTTAATAAAATTTTATAAAATCATATGGAATAAAATAAACTGAGTGACTTTTCTTTTTATCTTCATTGTACCATAGGGTTTCTGCCAAGTTAATCTAACAGATAATGCAGTTCTTTTGGTGCTTTTATGATGCAAATAGAAAATAATCTGTGAATAATGAAATACAATGACCACATGTTCTGGTAATGTACTCATTTTAATAAATAATTTTTAGGAACTCTAACGAAATACCTTAACAATTGATTTCCCTTTATTTTATTTATTTTTATTGACTCATAATTGGCTTATTATATCCTGAAAATATTCACATAAGTTTCACAATAATATAACAAAACTCCTTTTAAAAACAGTTTTATTAAAAGCTAATTGTGACGAAATATATATTTTTCATTTTTATCATTACCAATGCAGTTTTTCTAACGTAATTTTTTTCCACTTGTGTAACCTAATAATGCGTACTTATCTCAAATCGAAATCTCCAGTAATGTGTGGAACTCTTGGAATCAAACTTCCTTGCACACTGAATTTTCCTATGTATAAAATTAATAACGTATTTTAAATTAATATTTCATCAATGTAATTCCCTTTTCTTATAAAAAGTATACTTTCCCACTCGCCACTAAGGAACGTCCTTCAGCACATCACATTTGTGTCAATCAGTGATACGCAATCGGATTAAAGGAAAACGCAATTAATAACTGAGTAATCCTTCCATGATAAGCTGAGAGGAGGAACTTCTCTAGAAGGTTATTTTCTCAATAGTAAAAAAATTAATGAAATGTCTGGGAAGAAATGATGATAAAAGAATGCCTTCTGTTAGAGATTTGTACAGCTACGTAGACGTTGGGTATAGTACTTAGCGGACTCCAATCATGATTTGAGAGTTTTTGTATGAAACGCATACCTCACTTGAGATAAATTTATCTTTTATTTCCTATCTTTTAGTCATCATTATTATGTTATCATTTAGATTTTTACACCTTTTCAATAATGAATTCAATAATGATACAAAACAATATCTTATTATTATTCTCACCGAATATGTTAATTCTTAGAAAAAAAGTATTTTTAGTGAGATTTCTTTTAACTTCGCATTGGTTGGTTTGACTCATACAATAATTAGGCACCAATCAAGATGTTTGCTTTCAGATTATTTGCAGTAGATTTTGGAACTTGTAAGCCTTGACTGCCATGATACGATGCAGCCGTGCTCGTATTTTTGCCCAATGTTTATCGTAACTAAAATTGTCATTTATATACAATGTTTCTTGTTTTATAGAGGGTTACATATCACGTTTACAGTATATTACAGCTATTATATACAGTGTATCCTAAAGCAAAATGGTCTCGAAGATTAGTAGGTGTCTATCGGGTGCTCATAAAAGTAATAACCGCAAACATGCAACTGGAGTAGTTGGGCACAAATTGTTTCAACTAAATATGTGCTGTATTGATTCTCTTTGTGTTGTGTTTTTGTCACTGAATTAATAATCAATGTTTGAATTTAATTTTACAGTTGCTACAAAGACGAAAGACTTTATCATATATTTATATCATCTCCAGGAGGGTTCAGAATGTGCGTAAGCACATTCAAAACATATTTTATTTGTTAAAATGTTTATCTAGAGGAATTTATTTTTGGTATCCCCATTAAAAACGTCTTGACACTCGATGATCCAAAAAAACCACTAATCTGGCATGGCCGTGGTCCCAAATGTGCCCGATTAAATACAGTTTTCTGTATAATATTCTATCAAATAGGTAATGGTTATATATATATATATATATATATATATATATATATATATATATATATATATGGCTTGAATTATAAATACTTTTTATGTAGAAAAACTAAGTTAATGTGAGATTTTGACGCATTGAACATATATATATAACGTCATATTTCATTAAAATAGCTACCGATTTCTCTTTCAATAATTCCATATTTTCTTGGATAAAATATGCTCCACTTTTTTGTGTTTTTTATTCCAAAATAGTAATTATATTTTTATATTTACATATATATATGTTGAAGTGAAAAAATAAACATTTTTCACATATTTGTAAACTTTAAGAAAATCTACATAATAAAAATATATGCAACTTATTGTGTTTTTACCTTTTTATTTTAATTAATTATTTTTATTCATTTTTAATTTAATTTTTAAATACTAATGTGTAAAAAACTCTTTTAATATTTAGTTAGGTAAATAGTTTGATAGATCCGTCACGAAGGATTTCTTTAAAAATGTCTGCTTTTATCTATTTTTTTTAATTGTAATTTTTAATTCCAGTATTTTATAAAAGTTATCCTGACTTTCGACTATTTTTTTCTAGAGTTTAGTGTTGGCATTTTGAAAGCGTTTAATTCACGTGAGTAGGTAGTTTGATGTTTTGCTACAGGGGTTCTTTTTGAATTATTTTTCATGCTCTTCGAAATATATGTTTGACTTAAAATTGAGCATTTATGGATTAAAATAAACTTAAGTAAATCTTTTTTCTGAACCAACTGTTTCTTTTATGTAAATTTTTAAATCTGTGTTTACTTCTTTGTTCATCATGTATGTAACTTTAAAATACGGGGGATAATTGGCTTAAAGAACTTTAATTTTTCTTTTCAAATTTTATAATTTGCATTTTCTTTTCTTCAGATATTGATTTTTGAAGATTTATATTGGGCTTTTTGTGTATTTTCTTTCAAATTTAATTTTTGGATTCTTGTTTTTTGAAGTGTTTTTCAATTTTTGTTTTTAGTTTCATAATCATATCTTAATAATAATATGTTTTGTTGAAGGAGATAGTCTAGAATTCCTGAATAATGTAGCATAATATTCTAAGGCCTATTACAACACTCAATATAGTATTTCCCATTTTTATGTATTTTCAAATTTTTTTTTTTTGTTTCTTTAAACTTTTTTTTAAAATTTCATATTTTTTTATTTGTATGATATTTGATACATTGTTATCTACTTCATTATATTTACATTGTTATCTACTATTAATTTCTCACTATAATAATCTAATTTCCTAAATTTGCCCATTCTCTCCTTTAATAGATAGTGTTCATTCTTATGTCCTGGTACGATTCCTTTTCTTTTCAATTTATGCAATCAAGCGCTTTTAAAATCTGCAAAGTCAGCGTCTTCCCACGCTACAGACTTATAAGGATGATCCGTACCAGACTTTAATTCTATACTTAGATTTTGACTATACTTAGACCAGACTTTAATTCTATACTTAGATTTTGAAATTTCCTTGATATATAAATATCAAAATCCAGAGAAAAGCCTCATGCTGTCCTAATCTGTATCTAACGGCGGAGTTGTGTAATTTCTGCAGTGTGAAAATGGTGTCTCTCTCCGCTTAAATAAAATAGTTCTATAAAACTGAAATAAAATTGAACTGTTGTTTTATAAGAAATTAATGAAATAGTAATAGTTAAAAATAAATAACTTTACACACACACACATACACACACACACACACGCACGCACGCACGCACGCACGCACACACACACACACATATATATAAGCGTGTGTTATAATTACAAATACTTATGTTAATTTTGATATACCTTTTAATATAAAAATGTATATGTTCTAAATAAGAATTCCAGCATGTCTCTCTAAGTCTTTCCCCCTTTAAGTTAAAACAGCATAAACAGTTAGAAAAATGTGGTTTTCTGGTAAAAATATAAAATAACATGGTACTTAGTTAAGTCAATATAATTAAATTTATAACTTTTATAATTATAATGTTTTATATATTTCTTAGTTGAACTGATCTACGCAAGCAATTTATGTATAAGAGGAACTTATACGAATGCATTAGAATCACGTTAAATCGAAGCATTTTTGGATGCTATCAGCTGCCCAGAAAAGTAGCGCAGAATAGATGTAATGTCCTTTATTTCTGGAGCTCATAATTTAATGCGACATACGCTTTTTGAATATACACTTTAATTAAAAGTAATAATGAATAAGTGAGTGTGAGAGAGGATTAAAATATAAATATTATGTTGATATAATATCTTTCCAGAAAATACATTCCAAAGATAAATTGATGTCATAATAATCGAAATTCGTAATCAGGATGTATTGAATAAAGATTTTTTACGCAATTTTTGATGTACAAATGTTTTTTCAATTACTGTTTGGCAAAAAATATTAAAAATTATACTAAGGAATAATGCTTCATTTTTATAGTAAATTAAGTCAGAAAATAAGGTGATGGACAATAAATTATTATCATTCTACATAGAAAGAGAAATTAAATTTTTTTTCTATATTTGAAGTATCAAATTGAAGTTTCTTGGATGCAAAATTTCTCTACTGCCTCATTTTATTACTAGTACATTATTTAAAAAACATAAAATATATTATAATGTCAGAGATATTTGTAAAATTAATAATTTATGGATCATTTTTTTCAGTTAGTATACTTATAATTAATTCATTAGCATAAAATGAATAATTATGTGATTTAACCTATTAGATCATAGCAACAATCAAAATGAATCAAATTTCATTAATTTTAACAATATTATATCCTTTTATTTATAAATGTGCGTGGGAAAATTAATTAATACTAAAACAACGTATAGTTTAAAATATTTTCGAGTATCGTCTAGTAATATTTCGCAAAAAATAATTATTATTATTGTAAACTATTCATGTGGAGCTAATGAAATTAGCTGTATCTGACGCAACAGCTTTGAAGGTTTTAAAATAAGTATTTTGAAATAAAATAAACATCCCAGTCAATTTAATTTGAATGTAAATGAATGCTTACAAAATATTTATTGCATTATTACTTACATAAGCTACAAATTATAAAATGTAAATGCGGTCTTTTTTCTAATATATGTTTTAATTACTGCTACTCTCGATAAAGTGTTACAATTTTACTCGACTTTGATGTAAGCTTAACAATTTTTATTTTGAAACATAAATAATCTTCTATTGTTTATTTCACTTAATAATAATTTGTTTTTCAAAAAAATTGTTTTTTGAACCCATTTTTTTAAAAAACAATGTTTGAAAATCTGCAACCAAAGAATGAAGGAAATTATATCAACATTTCTACACCAATTAAGACAAATTAACATTCAATACTGATTTAAATGATTTCATGCTAGCATCATTCTCTTCGTAAGCGATTCACATATTCATATTCATTGCGATATCCACGTATTTTAGCTAATTAGTACTAACGGATACTAATCGCGATATTCAAAATGTTCTTACAATAGAAAATTACCTTCTAAAATCTCTACGAAAATTTATGGCCTAATAATAGCTCTCAAATAATGTCATATCCCAATCTCGAAAATTTTGATAGAAAGACGTGTGACAGTAGAGATACAACGGTTACCTGTATCCGTTTTCCGTAGGAAGCGACGGTATTAAAAGCTCATTTGTAACACGTGTCACTTTGTGCAAATCTGCTCATGACGTAAAAGAGTTCGTTAAATAACGCTTAGAGGCTAATATCACTGTTAGGGAGTCGGTCTCTGTCAGCATCTCTTTTCTTCTTATGCAGTGATGCAGATATTGTGTCAACAAAAATAAAGTTTTTACTTAGAGAAAGGCAACGACAGATTTTATTTATGAGGTGTATGATATAAAGTGAAAATTTTGAATATTTACAACTGGAGACTTATTTAACACTACGTAGAAATTTAGAAGTAATTATATAAAGGTAGTCATAGTGTAAGCGAATATAGTTTTTTTTTTTTTTTTTATCTTCTTCAAATAGCAGTATCGGTCCTAACTTTTGTTTACCACATTGAAAATCATAACAGCATAAATGATTCATAAAAGTAATTTATGAAATTAATAAAACTAAGGTGAATTTTCCTTATAACTATATTTAAAAAGGTAAGCCTTTTTAAGAACATGTAATGACAGATTTTATTTTTGAGAAGCTGAGCGTATTGTCAAAATAAATATTTACATGAACACAATTTAAGAGTTAATTAATGCTAGGTAGATGTTGAAGAGTAATAAATTAAGTTGATACTGGTTTTAAGATATTATTTTACAGGGGATTAATAGAAAATAATTGTAGAAAAACTAATTTATTATTTTAGTTCACGTGATAAATCATTTTAAACAATTCAAATATTTTCAAAGCTATCACAATTTATTCAACATATTGACAGTATGTATCATCTCAGTTGTATTAAAGCACAATAAATCATTTTCTTCAATTATAAGCCAACGCTTTAAAATTACAGTAATTCTTTGTGCATAATCAATCTGAACTGATATCAATAACTACCTTTCTTAAATTTTGCGTATGAAGTAGATAAGCTAAACTGAAATAAAATTTGTTTACACATAAACATTTGCTTAAATAATTATTTATCATTTTTAAAACGTTTTTCAGCAAAATTAAAAAAAATATTGTTAATAATGTTCCTGGTTACTTTTCAATATGAATTGGCATAATCATCATCCTAATTTTTTGAAAATAATTCCTACAAAATATCATATCGCGTAACACATATTTAATCTATTGAAACATTATAAAATTATTAATTTGATTAAAAATAATTTTTTTGAAACAATATGGTACAAGTTCACTTTAGATTTCTAGATAATTTCATGATAAAGAAATTATTACAGATAAAGTTTAAAGGAACAAATTAGAGCGAGAATTGTTATTCAAAAATTTTACTTTCTTGGTATAAATCCATTCGTTGAATAAAATAAGTTTGAAAAAATAAAATGAGCCTTTGCTCAACAAATTAAAAAAATAATTTATGTGTGATTTAAAATATAAAGTCTTTAAAAGAAGTTTTGTTTAACTCAATACGCGCTTAAAAACAAAAGATGTGTTTGTGATCGCTTGTATTTACTTAGCCCTGAGAAGAAATATGAGGATTATTGGTGATAACCCTCATAAATTTGAACCTCGATCAAGGGAAGAGGACGACACTTGAGCAGGCACCTTAGTCTCCAAACGTTCACACCACGCCAATGGGAAAACTTAGGAACTCAACGGATTTAATGTGCATAAACCCAGTTACTTGTAGGATAAATAGTGGCATTTAAAAGGTCTGCGTCCGACTGTTAAGAATGGGCTCCAAAATAATGAAATAATCTACAAAGGGTTTTGTCCAAGTTTTTTGGAACAAAGGTTTGAGATAGTCCATCTTGGAAACTTTGATTCTACAAAAGAAAGATCCGTAGAGGGTCATTGAATGCTTTATCTTCAGAATTGTGAAGTACAAGTTAAGGAGAAAAGGGCGCTTTCTTGCTGTATGTCATTTCCATCCGTCTCTTCTGATTGCATACTTAAATAAAAAGCTCACTAAGAATTAGGTACATTCCAAAACACATTCACACACTGACGACATCCACACATAATGTCATACTCGCGAGTCACACAGACATTTAACATTAATATCATCTAGTTTTTTTGTACACGAGTTACGAATACACGAATTACTTCTACGATTGGGACACCAATATCATCCATCTCCAGGTATGCACAAGTATGTAAATGTTAACTTAAGCTGTTTGCTTAAATAAATTAATTGAGTGCACCAAATGAATGTCTTTCATTTGAGTCGATGATCTGAATTCCTATTCTCTATTCTCATCTATAATAGAAGCCTTTTCTTTCACTGTATATTAACTTCTATTGGCCTAGTAAAAAATCATAAATATGCAAATCACAAAATTATTAGTTTTAAATAAATGTCTTAATTCAGAGAAGATGTATTTTTTATCATCATGTGGAAATAAAAATAAACGAAACAATAACCTACGCTTATATAAATTATGAAGTAAATTTAGGAAATCGAAGGAATTCTCACAGTCCTAAAAGAATGTTAATTATATAACATTTTTAAGGATGTAATGTTTAAGAGTTTTTTTTTCAAAAAAAAAAAGTACATATTTAAGAAATGAATATCAAAATAAAATTTTAATTTCAATGTTTCCCAAATAAATGTGCTACTGGAATGTATAAATTCAGATTTTTTGTAATTGTCGAATAATGCGTGATTGTTTCTTAGTTACTAAATCCTTACAAATAGTAAGCTATTTTTTAATTCTTGCAGCAAAAAAAAATTGAATTTTGCAAAAGTCAAAGTAAAAACCGTTTTTATGAATTTTGAACAAGTTTTCAAGGAATAAAAACTTATCCAAGATTCAATTAAACAGTTTTACTGTCAATTTTTATTGATGGAACAAGTCTTTAAAAGTTAAATCTATATCAAATGAATGCATTTACGTTATATTTCCTTATAAAAATCAATCAAGCAAAATGAAATCTTCAATTCTAATTATAGATGCATTTGAAATAAATTTTAAATTTCAATACGTTTACTAGGATAAAATAGATAAATAGAAAATTCAAGAAGGAAATAAAATGTGATTCATTACTTACACAAGCAGAAACAATAATTTAATAAAATTAGTTAATGAAGCAATTTCTTAAGAATAATTATACAGAATATTTGCTTATTTCAATTCATAAAAATAAGGGAACCCTTATGAAATAAAATTCTGAGAAAAATATTTCATTATAATATGATACAACATAAAGAATTTAAATTAATTAAATAATGTTCTATTAAACAAATATCAGTATTTAATAGTAGAAAACAACCGTCCTCACAAAAGAAATAAAGAGCGATTCTAGTATTAAAATTTAGTCAAAACTAATTTAACTTATGTGAAGTTCGGCTTAATGAGTTTTCTTTCTTGGACATAAAAAATCATTATTTTTCTTTAAGATTAAAGGAATTCTTTACTTCTGAAATAAAAAAAAAATATCTCTGAGACAATTATAAAACTCTATTTTTCATCTTCTTCAATAAAAACTCCTTCTTATAAATATTAATTCCTAAAATATTAAGCAAAATTCTTTGAAGAGACATATCTTTGTTTAATAAGAAGTAGCATATTTATTTTAACAAACTCTTAAAGCTAATGTAAGTTTATATAAAGAAATTTGATAAGATTCGTTGCAGAAAACTATCATTGTCTTGTATCATATCTTCAAATACTTTTTACATTCTGCTTAATACTTTTTTTTTGGAGGCAATTAAAAATTTCCTTTAATTTGAGCATACTTTCATCATATTCTAGAATATAAAAATTCAAGCAACTTAAGCCTTAAGATAAAATGAAACATGAATGTAAGTGTAATAAATTACATCTAAATTACTGATCTTATATTTAATCATCAAATCTTAATAGTCTGTTGTAGATTGTATATTTAAACATGGAGTTCTTTTAAAAAGGAACAAAAAATTGCATTCTTAATGCATAAATTTAAATAACTATACATATTTCAAACTGTATTAAAAAAGTTAATTAAGTTAAGAAATGTGTACCAATTAGAATACTTAAGATATTAGAGTAAGAATATATGAAGTTTCCATTTAGAACATTATTATACAATTTTAAATTCTTATATGTTATACATTTTAGATATTTTTAATTTAAAAACGACTTTTTCAACTGTAAATAAAATTAGAGAAATTAATGAAATAAATGAAATTATACAGAAATCATGTTAAAAATTACAGTGAAATCACATTGCATTTGCTTGAAATGGAATAGGTCCAACTTTTAATAATTAAAGTTATTATATTATATGTTTGTTTCAATAATAAATGTTTCTCACTATTAAAATTCAAAACTGAATATAAGGAGCTTGTTGTGAATCATTGATAGTCAGTTTAAACATATATCCCTTAAGTTTCATTCATTTAAAAGGAATTAAGTTTAAGAAACTCTAGGATTTCTACGATAACAAGTTTCGTTTTCATTTGAATTTTCTTGATTAAATATAAACCTCAAATATTTCCTAATTTTTTTTTACTTACGTAAGCACTTTATATAAGCTCATGAATTACTTAAACAACTATAAATTTTGCGTCTCAGTCTGATAACATTCGATATATTTTTGTTCATTAAATCTATTTCACGCTGGTGTCATTCAGTTTAAGCCTACAGCATGTGTGGTAAATAGAGAATGTAGAGTGACAACTTTCAATTTGCGCTTGCTCCCTTTTGTCGATTGAAAACCATCATCAGTCAGTCCGTGATTTGAACTCTATAGGCATTGGTTGGCGCAGAGCCATTTGTCGACTCTGTGTAGCCTTCGGGAATACTCGGCCACCAACGCTTTCCCTTGCTTGTCGTCTGCTACAGGATTGAAGGCTTTTGCCTTTTGTCAATCTCCTCCTTTTTTTGTTCGAATTTTCTTTTATTTTTTATTTATCTTCCATTCTGAACTTCTGTTTTCGCATCTAGATGCAGTGGGAGAAAGCGCAAAAAGACGGGAAGCAAGCCTGAATTTTAAAAATTCTTGGAAAGATCACTTGTGGAAGAAGTCGTGATCTGGATTTCATACAATATTTTTTAATAGAAAAGGAAATCGTGTCTGAAATTTACTTGTATCTTTGTTTGTGATGTTATCGAAAAAATTGACTGCAACTTTTTTTCTTCAGGAAAACCCTTTTCCCAAGTAATTGAAACTGACAAAAAATGTATGTTGAAAAAAATATTTGCATTAAAAAAGGATCAATTTTTTGTGATATAAATAAACCAATGCAAAATATTGAAGTCTTAATAAAGACTTTTATCCCGTATGCCTTCCAGCAAAACTAGTAAAAAATAGTGAGGGTCTAAATTATTCCAAAAAATGAAAGAGTTTGTTACTTGCTATACAGAGAAATAATTTGATGTTTGGCAAACATATAAACAACATAATATGCAAAAATGAAATGAATTTGTGTCACCCGAAATAATTGCAGTTATACTGCTGATATCAAGTAACTTGTTAATTGATAATTTATGAACTAGGAATTTTTTTTATTTATTTCGTGAAATAATTTGTTGATTTCAAATATATTGAAGCAAATGACACGGAAACATACGGTATTAAATCTACACTTTTCGAATTTAAAATACATACAAACAATTTATAACTTGTTTATTTAGTTAGTTATTTATACAAAGTACAGCCTTTGTTGGTTTATAACATTAAAAAATGTCAGGTATTTTATATATATATTAAAATAAATGATATTCCTCTCTAAGATAAAAATATTTATTATTGTTATTATTTTGGTTTTTAACGCGATGTATTTTGAATGCGTAAGTTAGAATGAATGAAATATTTTCCTTCTATATTATATAACAGATGTATTAATTTTTGTGGATAAGGTATAATAATAACCATTATATATTTCTACAAACAAGATGTTTTTCAAACAAAAATTGAAGACATTCTTACATAAGTGGGTAAAAGAAATAATCCTTTCTATATTATACACCATTTTACACACTCAAATTTCAAAGCGTAAAAGAAAAAAAAATATATTTTCCGTTCGCTTTATTTTTAAATATAAATTCTGCACAGAGTTAAGAAGGATAAATTTTAATCCCAAATACATACAGAGAGCTGAAATATTTATTATAGAAATAAACTTTATGAATGAAATTCAATTCTTTGCATACATTCATGAAAATGAATTCTTGAAATAATTTATTTCAAAGAATGAAAAATGTTTTCATACTTTGCGAATCATCATTTGTAATAAATGAAAGTGTAAGAGAGAAAAAGAGAAAAAAAGGCAGGGATAAAAAGTCATCATGAAATAAAAATGTATGCTTAGAAATAGCTATCTCCTTTGTGTTTTAATTTTAAATTTTGTTTGTAATGAAAAATAAATACTTTGATCATAACATAGCAACTTCAAATAAAGTGGAATTAAAAATATACAATAATTAGTTATTTCATCATGAAAGAAAAGAATTGGTAAACACTCCTTAGTATTGAACTAACTTTGGCTTTGAAATAGAGATTAGATGACATGTCTTTTTTTAATGGGGAAATTATTTCACGAAGACCGAACCAAAAGCTGCGTGCAACAGTTTTTTTTCTGCTTTAAAAGGTTATATTTCCAAAGTAATTTTTTATAGCCTCTGAAGGACTGAAATCTAATTTATGGAAAAAATAAAGCAAATTATTTGTATGCTGAAGGGTATATTTTATCAGTTATGTTTAAACAGGAATTCAAAAATGAGTCGAAAATAAAATTGGTTTTTAATCAAATATTATCACCCATATCGAACAGAAATTTTTATTTCTAGTCTTACAGAAATTCTGAAGCATTCTCCTGATATTTTAATTTTTGTTTATTACTATTCAGAAATGTAAACGAAACATGAAAATTAAATTACTAATATAAGATTAAAAAATTTTCGTTCTTTTTAGCATGACTTTGCATTTTTATCTCTTTCTTTTATTTTTCCATATTTCTTATTTTGCTTATTTAATTTATAAATGTTAACTTTATTAATTCATTTGTAGGGAATTGCATCAAAACAGAACTATAATTACACACACCTCTTACAGAGATATTATGAGTCATTTCTGTTCGTTCATCAGTTCATATAAAATTGTGATATCGAAAAGAAAACAACTTTACCATACCTCTTATATATAATAATAATAACTAGAAATAAGCGAAGTATATGGATAAAATATTTTCTGCAAGTTAAATTGATTTTTATAAAAATAAAATAGTAATTTACAGCTGTTAATGTTCACTCTTAAGAACTCTTAAGAAGCAATACATTTAACTAAGCATTATAAAGTTTTAATTACTATCCCAGGTTATCGTTAAAAATTTTCAGTCATTAATTAAAATAATTGTGGTAGAAAAAATTAATTTTATTTAATTTTCTTAAGACTTCTCTGCATGGCAAACATACATGGATATACATTTCTCCCAGCGTATCTTGACATTTCATAAGTCGTCGTTGTAGAAATCAGTAGATTGAACTCTATATTCTCAATATTATAGGTTACTTCAATCTACGGTTTCCTGAAACCAAACAAAATGCATTAATAGCTTTAATTAGAACATTTTGTACAGGGATCAATTTCAGAATAAATTTTATCTAGATATCTCGGTTATTTCTGAGCAAGAATTAAATATTTATGATACTCCGCGTATCTACACATTGTGGAAGATTGAAAATACGATTATCTATTTGATGTAAATGACTGCCTAAGAATCCATTCAAATTTTGGTCAGTGAATTATTCACAACCAGGAAATTGCCAAATGTAAAATGAAAAGTTCCGTATATGGACTATGTACTCGTATATGTAAGTTCATAATCGTGGTGTAGCAGTCTCTCGTTTAAGAATTTATTGTAAAAACGCACATATCTAAAAGTTAGATTTTATTTGGCGCGCCTGACCAAATTACCTCATTAAATCCTTTTTTTTCAGTCACCAACTCTTAAAATTTTCTAAATGCAAATTCAAAAAAGAAATATTGATTTAATTTTACTTACTCTAGAATCCTTTAAATTATACCCAGATAGATTTTAATACTATATATATATATATAAACACACACAGAGAGAGAGAGAGGTGGTTATCAAAATAATGGAATCACCTGTGAATAAGAGTTACATTTTTGAATGCGCTTTGCGAGTATTAAAATATAATAATAGCTACCAGTTTTTTTTATAAATAGAAATGTATATATATTCTGGTAGTATGTGGAAGCTTTATTGAAGTTTTGTAAGTCTTGAAATTTTTTCAAAAGAGTAAAATGTCAGACCTCTCAGATTTTCAAAGAGGCCTAATTGTAGGAGCCCATCTAGCTGTAGCTAGCATGACTGAAACATCCCAACTTTTAGGCGTTTCTAGAGGTACGGTGTCTAAAGTCATGATAGCATACACACAGTGTATGCTATATTCATTCAGCATCTGGATTGTTCCAAGACAAACATAAGTCATGAGAAGAAAGCAAAGAAGCTTAGTGAAAGAGATCGACGTGTATTGAAGCGGATTGTAATATCCAAAAAAGCAAACAACTGCAGCAAAAGTGACCACAAAGCTCAATCATTATCTGGATTCTCCAGTGTCAATGATTACAGTTAGAAGGCACCTTCATAAGCAGAACATTTACGTCAGAGCGCCAATTTCCAAGCTACTTGACACAGATGTTAATGTGAAAAGTCGTCTTTAGTGGTACACACACACTCAGAAAACTTGGTCGACTGATAAGTGGAAGAAATTAATATGGTCCAACGAATCGTCTTTCACACTTTGCCCTACAACATGACAGATGCACGTTTGGAGGACACCTGCAAAAGTGTATGATCATGGTTGCCTCTTTCAAACTGTCAGTGTGGTGGCGGATCTGTCATGATATAAGCAGCCACGTCGTGGTCTGCTGGACCAATCGTAACTCTGAAAGGAAGGATCGCTGGGGAGAAGTATAGATAAATTGTAACTGACAAGGTCCATCCTATTATTCAAACTTTGTTTCCTGCAGGAGATGGAATTTCCTAGGATGATAATGCACCTATCCATGCAGCGGGACACGAAGATGAATTTAAACATCTAACTTGGGACACACAATCACCTGACCTCAATATAACTGAATTGTGTTTTAGAGCGTTCAATACGGAATCGATATCTTCTACCGGCTTTTCTCCCAGAAATTAGACTTTATCTCCAAGAAGAATGGTACAATATTCCTCTAAACACTATTCAGCACTTGTACGAGTCGATTTCTAGGCGAATCTAAGCAGTATTACATGTCAAAGATGGTCCTACACCATTCTAATAAAGGATTATCTATGAATCTCAGGTGTTTCTAATATTTTGATAACCACACACACACACACACACACACACACACACACACTGGTGGCGCTTCGTTCAGTACGTATTGCTTTGGGCAATAGTTTGATGGTCCGTCTTGAAGGTTCTTCGTATCTTAACATCTGGTGCCCACAGTTAGTTTTGATTTCAGTATTTTATATAAGTTATCAGACTTTCATTCTCTAACAGGTTTAGTGTTGGCTTTGAAAGCTGAAATTCGTGAGTGGTGGTTTTGATCATTTTACTACAGGGTTTTTAATTTTCATGCTCTTCAATATGTTTTGACTTAAAATTGAGCATTTATGGATTAGAATAAACTTAAGTGGAAATCTTTTCTTAATCAGCTGTTTCTTTTATGTATTTTAAATCTGTATTCTTCTTTGTTCATCGTGTATGCTTTAAAATGCAGGGATATTAAGAACTTTAATTTTGTATCAATTTCTTTGCATTTTCTTTTCTTCAGATATTGGTTTTGAAGATTCATTAGACTTTATTTTCAAATTTAATTTTAGTTCTTTCCTGAAGTTTTTCAATTTTGTTTTAGTTTCATAATCATATCTTAATAATAATATGTTTTGTTGAAGGAGATAAGTCTAGAATTCCTGAATAGTAGCATAATATTCAGGCCTATTACAACCTCAATATAGTGTCCCCATTTTATATTTTCAATTTTTGTTTCTTCAAACTTTTTAAAATTTCATATTTTTATTTGTATGATATTTGATACATTGTTATCTACTTCATTATATTTACATTGTTATCTACTTATTAATTTCTCACCATGTCTTTCCTAATTTGCCATTCTCTCCTTTATAACAGATGGTGTTCATTCTTATTTCTGATACAGTTCCTTCTTTTCAGTTATGCAATCAGCGCTTTTAAAATCTGCAAAGTCAGCGTCTTCCCTTCTGGACTTATAAGGATGATCCGTGCAGACTTTAATTCTATATACTTGGATTTTGAAATTTCCTGATATAAATATCAAAATCAAAGAAAAGCCTTGCATATAATCTAATCTGCATCTAACGGCGGGTTATTGTAATTTCTGCATTGTGAAAATGATCTCTCTCGCTTAAAATGTCAGTTCTATAAAACTGATAAAATTGAGCATTGTTTATAAAGTGTGATAGTAATGAACCAAGTCAGCCTTTACACACACACGCACACGCACGCACGCACACGCGCACATACACATATATGCTGCGGCGTGTTATAATTCCCTAAATACTTATGTTAGTTTGGATGCCTTTAATAATATAAAATAGTCAATTCAATAAAATTCAGCTGTGTCTCTTGTCCTTTCCCCTTTAAGTTAAACAGCATAAACAGTTAGAAAATGTGGTTTCTACAGTAAATATAAAATATGGTGCCAGTTAAGAATATTACTCAATTAAATTTATAATTTTATAATTATATTTTAGATATTTTCTTAAGTTGAACTGATCTACACACCAAACAATGTATGGAGGAACTAATACGAGATGCATTAGAATCACGTTAAAATCGAGCATTTTGAGATGCTATCAGCTACTTATAGAAAGTAGAGCAGAATAGAACAGCTTCTCCCATTTCTGGAGCTCTATAATTTTATGCGCCATACTCTTTGAATATACACTTTAGTAAAATATGTGAATAGTGAGTGTGGTAAAATAAATATTATGTGACTTCTCACACCAGAAAATACATTCAAGATAAATTGATGTCATAATAATCGAAAATTCATGTCAGGATTTTGATCTGTGGATAAGATTTTGCAATTTTGTTAAATGTTTTTCTGTTTGACAAAAATATGTAAAATTATACTAAGGAATAATGTTTTGTATATAGTGTGAGATAAATGGTGATGGACAATAAATTATTATGTTCACCATGAAGACAAGTCTCAATTTTCTATGTTTGAAACATCAGAAGTTTCTTGGACCTGCCCATTCTCACCGCCTCATTTATTATTAATACATTATTTAAAAACATAAATATGTATATTAATAAGAGACTCTTGTAGGCTCTGTTATGGATATTTTCAGTTAGTATACTTATAATTAATTCATTGCATAGTGAATAATTATGTGATTTAACCTATTAGATCATAACAATCAAATGGTCTGTTTTAACAATATTATATCTTTTATTTATAAATCATTGGGAAAATTAATTAATACTAAACAACTTTTATAGTTTAAGCTCTATTTTCAGAAGAGTATCATTCTAATAATATTTCACCAAAAATATTGTCTCCTTTTCTATTATTGTAAACTGTCCTTGTGGAGCTAATGTGGGTGGTCGCTGTATCTGGCAACAACTTTGGTTTTAAAATAAGTATTTTGATAAACTTGTCAGTCAGTTGTTGATATGGCCAAATCTTTTATATCATTATTTAACATTCTGCCCATAATACAATTATAAATGCAGTCTTTTTCTAATATATTATGTTTAATTACCGCCTCTCGATGTCAAAGTCTTTAATTTGCCACTATGTGACTTTGGTATGTAAGCAACTTTATTTGAAACATAAATAATCTTATTGTTTTGTATAATAATAATTTGTTTTCAAAAGGAGGCTGTTTTAGACCATTTTCAAACGTGTTTGAAAATCATTATTAGAGGAGATATATCAACCTTCTGTTCTGAATAATTCAACATTCAACACTAATTTAATGATTTTATGCAGCATTATTCTCTTCTTAAGCGATTCACTCATTCATTGCGATATCATATTTTAGCTAATATTTACCTAACGGATGCTATCATTCAAATATTCTTATTAAGCTATTCTAAAATCTCTACGAAAGTTGTATTTCTAATATGTCGATAATGTCATATCAATCTCGAAAATTTTGATGAAAGACGTGAAGTAGAGATACAGCAGTTACCATCGTTTCTGTGAAACATTAAAGCTCATTTAACACGTGTCACTTTGTGCCGTCTTTCATGGCAAAAGTTCGTTAAATAACGCTTGAGGCTAATAACTGTTAGGAGTCAGTCTCTGTCAGCATCTCTTTTCTTCAGTGATGCAGATATTGTATCGTAAAATAAAAATTTTACTTGAAAGGCAACGACAATTTTTATTATCAGGGTGTATTCATAAAGTGAAAAGTTTAGACCTAACTGAACTTATTTAACACTGTGAAATTTGAAGTAATTATAAAGGTAGTCATAGTGTAAATGAATACAGTTTTTCTTTTTATCTTTTCAAATACAGTATCGGTCTAACTTTTATTTACCACATTGAAAA
Organism: Nephila pilipes; assembly: GCA_019974015.1. Lineage (NCBI taxonomy): Eukaryota > Metazoa > Arthropoda > Arachnida > Araneae > Nephilidae > Nephila > Nephila pilipes. Next base: position 888,727 of record BMAW01105872.1, on the reverse strand, counting down.
TCATAACAGCACCGTAGTTCAAATGTTATGAAATTCATAAAACTAAAGGTGAATTTTCATATAACTATATTTAAGGTAAGCCTTTTAGAACATATATTGAATTTTATTTTGAAGCTGAGCGTATTGTCAGGTAAATATTTACATGAACACAATTTAAAGTTAATGCTGGGTAGATGTTGAGTAATAAATTAAGTTGATACTGGTTTTAAGATATTAACATAAGGAGTTAATAGAAAACAAAGGTAGAAAAACTAATTCCAGGTTCTGGCGATAAATCATTTTAAACAATTCAAATATTTTCAGCTATCACAGAATTTATTCAACATATTGACAATATATCTCAGTTGTATTAAGCACAATAAATCATTTCATCTGCTTCAATTATAAGCTAACCTTTAAAATTCTGGTAATTCTTTGTACCATCATTGAACTGATATATTAACTACCTTTCTTAGTGACTGAAGCAGATAAGCTGAACTGAAATCAAGTTGTTTACACATATTGTTGCTTAAAATAATTATTATCATTTTAAACCGTTTTCATGGAATTAAAAATATTATGATAACCAATGTTTACAGTTGCACTAATATGATTGGCATAATCATCAATCTATTTTGAAAATAATTCCTACAAATATCATATGTACATGTTGTCCTATTTAAAACGACCAATTATTAATTTGATTAAAACCATTTTTGAAACAATATTTCAGTTCATCTAGTTTCTAGATAATTCTGATAAAAATTATACAGATATTCAGGAACATTATACTCAAAAGTACACTTTCTTAGTATAATCTATTCAGATTGAATAAAATAAGTTTGAAAAATAAATGAGCTTTGCTCAACAAATTAAATAATTTATGTGATTTAAAATATAAAGTCTTTAAAGAAGTTTTTAACTCAATAGCAAAACAAAATGATGGATTGTGATGCTTACTATTTATGAGGAAAATATGAGATTATTGGTGATAACCCTCGCCTAAATTGAACCTCAGTCAGGAAGAAAGTAACCATAGGCAGAAGCCTTAATCTCAAACATTTCATACCACGCCAGGAAACTTAGGAACTCAACAGTTTATTACACCATGATTACTTGGAATGTGTAGTAGCATTTAAAGGTCTGCGTCCGACTGTTAGAATGGGTTCAAATATTAAGAACTCTAAGGTTTGTCAGGATTTTAGGGCTAAAAGTTTGAGATAGTCCATCTTGGAAACTTGATTCTACAAAGAAAAGATCCGTAGAGGTCATTGAATGCGTTATCTTTCAAATTGTAATTACAGTTAAGGAGAAAAGGGCCTTTCTTGCTGTAATAATTTTCCATCAATCTCTTCTGATTGCATACTTAAATAAGCTCACTAAAATTAGGTACATTCAAAACACATTCTGACGACATCACACATGTCGCCTCGTCTTGGGCTGGCCTTTAAAAAGCTAATATCTATTCGTTTTGCTTTTGAGTTACAGACCACAGTGCACTTCCTTGATTGAGTTTTTCTTCATCATCCATCAGGTGTCCATAAATGCTCAAATGTTAACCAAACTGTTTGTAAATAGGGTAATTAGTGCACCAAATGAATGTCTTTCCATTTGAGTCGATGATCTGAAGATTCCTATTCTCTATTCTCAATAGAAGCCTTTTCTTTCACTGTATATTAACTTCTATTGGCATAGTAAAAATCATAAATACCATCACAAAATTGGGCTTAAAATATGCATGTGCTTAATTCAGAAAACATTTTATCATCATGTGGAAACAAAATAAAACGAAACAACAATCTGTATAAATTATGAAACGACAGACATTTAGGAAATCGAAAGATTCCTCACAGTCTAAAAGAATGTTAATTATGTATTTTAAGGATGTAATGTTAGAGTTTTTCAAAAACATTTGAAATGGGCCTCAAATAGGCTGTAATTTCAATGTTTCCCAAATGACATGCTACTGAATATAAATTCAGATTTTGTAATTGTCAGATGTGCGTGATTGTTCCTTAGTTACTGATAACAAATAGTAAGGTATTTTTAATTCACCAACAAAAATTGAATTTTGCAAAGTCAAGTAAAACCGTTTTATGAATTTTGAACCATAGGACACCAAGGAATAATAAAAACTTATCAATTAAACAGGTTTTACTGTCAATTTTTATTGAGACAAGTCACAAAAGTTAAAATCTATTTCAAATGGTCATTTTTACGTTATATTTCATATAAAATCAATCCAAACAAATGAAATGTCAATTCTAATTATAGATGCATTTGGAAATAGATTTTAAATTTCAATACAGTTACTAGGATAAAATAGATAAATGTCAAAATAAAATGTGATTCATTACTTACAAGCAAAATAATATTTAATAAAATTGGACAATGAAACATTTCTTAAAATAATTATACATCCTTTGCTTATTTCAATTCATAAAAATAAAGAACCCTTATGAAATAAAAATTGAAAAGAAATATTTCGACTATAATATGAAGTACAACATAAAATTTAAATTAATTAATAATGTTCTATTAAACAAATATCAGTATTTAATAGTAGAAACAGTCCTCACAAAGAAATAAAGAGTGATTCTAGTATTAAAATTTAGTCAAAACTAGTTTAACTTATGCCTTGAGTTCAGTTTTTGGACATAAAGTATTTTTCTTTAGATTCAAAGAATTCTTTACTTTCTGAAATAAAAATATCTCTGGTTTCAATTATCTCTATTTTCATCTTCTTCAATACAACTCATTCTTGCAATAATATTGGTCTAAAAATATTAAGCAATTCTTTTGAAGAGACATATCTTTGTTTAATAAAGTATATTATTTTAACAAACTCTTAAGCTAATGTAAGTTTATATAAAGAAATTTGATAAATTCGTTTAAGAAACTATCATTGTCTTGTGTCAAATCTTCAAATACTTTTACATTCTGCTTAATACTTTTTGGAGGTATAAAATTTCAGCAATTTGAGCATACTTTCATCATATTCTAGAAATAAAAATTCAAACAGCAGCCTTAGATAAAATGAAACATGAATGTAAGTGTAATAGAGCCATCTAATTACTGATCTTGTATTTAATCATCAATCTTAATAGTCTGAACATTTGGGTGTATATTTAAACATGGGTTCTTTTAAAGGAACAAAATTGCATTCTTATTACATAAATTTAAATGTATACATATTTCAAACTGTATTAAAAAGTTAATTAAGAAATGTGTACCAATTAGAATACTTAAAATATTGAGTAAGAATATATGAAGTTTCATTTAAGAACATTATTAATTTAATTCTTATATTTAATTTAGATATTTTAATTTAAAACGACCAACTGTTAATAGGTGAACAAGAAATTAATGAAATAAATTGAAATTATACGAAATCTATATTAAAACTACAGTGAAATCATTGCATTTGCTTGAAATGGAATAGGTCAACTTAATAATTAAGTTATTATATTATATGTTTGTTTTAACAATGTTTCTCACTATTAAATTGAAAACTAGATATAAGGAGCTTGTTGTGAATCATTGATGATCGTTTTAAACATATATCATAAGTTTTCATTCATTTAAGAATTGAGTTTAGAAACTCACAAGTTTCTGATAGTTTTAGTTTTCATTTGAATATTCTTGATTAAATATAAACCTCAAATATTTCCTAATTTTTACTTACATAGCACTTTACATAGCTCATGAATTGCCAAACAACTATAATTTTGCGTCTCAGTCTGTCATTCGATATTTTTGTTCATTATATTTCCTTTTGGTGTCCAAGCCCAGCATGTGTGGTAGTGAAATGTAGAGTAACTAACTCAGTTGCGCTTGCTCCTTTTGTCGTTAACCATCAATCAGTTCGTGATTTAGTCTATAAGGCATTAAGTTGGCGCAGAGCCATTGTCATTTCTATTAACCTTCGGAATACTCAGCCACCAACGCTTTCCTTGCTTGTCGTCTGCTGGATTGAAGGCTTTTGCCTTTGTCAATCTCCTCTTTTTGAGTCAGTTTTTATTTCTGTTATCTTCCATTCTAGACTTCTGTTTTCCGCATCTCTAGTGCGGGCAAAAAGGAGGCAAACCTGAATTTAAAATTCTTGGAAAGATCACTTGTGGAAGAATCGTGATCTCATCTATCCTTTTTATGAAAATCGTATATGAAATTGCTTGTATCTTGTTTGTGATGTTATCGAAAAATTATTTCTTTTCTTCAAGGAAAATCCTTTTCCCAAATAATTGAAACAAAATGTATTGAAAAATATTTGCATTAAAAGATCAATTTTGTGATATAAATAAATAACAAAATATTGAAGTCTTAATAAAGACTTTATCCTTCAACAAAACTAGTAAAAATAGTGGTCTAAATTATTCCAAAAATGAAAGTTTGTTACTTGCTGTATAGAAATAATTTGATGTTTGTAAACATATAAACAACAATATGCAAAATAAAATGAATTTGTGTCACCGAAATAATTGCAGTTATACTGCTGATATCAATCAACATTGATTGATAATTTATGAAATAATTTTTATTTCTAGTAAATAATTTGTTGATTTCAAACATATTGAAACAAATGGCTGCGGAAACATACATTATTAAATCTACACTTTCGAGGGTGTCACATACCTTCAAACAGTTTTATAACTTGTTTGTTGGTGGATTATTTATAAAAGTACAGCCTTTGTTGGTTTATAACATTAAAATGTCAATTATTATATATTCGTCAATGAAGTATTCCTCTCTAAGATAAAATATTTACCATTATCTGTTATTATTTTGGTTTTAACGCGATGTATTTTGAATACGTGAAGTTAGATGAATGAAATATTTTCCTTCTATATTATATAACAGATGTATTAGTTTTGTGGATATGGTATAATAATAACCATTATATTTCTAACAAATATAAGTGTTAAAACAAAATTAGAACATTCTTACATAGTAGACAAAAGAAATAATCCTTTCTATATTATACACCATTTACCTCAATTTCAAGCGTAAGAAAAATATATTTCAATTCGCTGTTTTTGCACAAATAAATTCTGCACAGAGTTAGGATAAGTTGCAATCTGAAAATTTTATACAGAAGGCCAAGAAATATTTATGAAATAAACTTTGTAGATATGATTCAGTGCTTTGCATACATTCATGAAAAGAATTCTTGAAATAATTTATTTTAGATGAAAAATGTTTTCATACTTCATGAATCATCCATTTTATAATAAATGAAGTGTAAGAGAAAAAGAGAAAAGGCAGGGATAAAAGTCATGTGAAATAAAACATGCTTAAATGGCTATCTCCTTTGTGTTTAATTTTAATTTTGTTATAATGAAAAATAAATACTTTAGATAAACATAATGGCTTCAAAATAAAGTGAATTAAAAGTATACAATAATTAGTTATTTCATGTCATGAAAAGAAAAATTAAATTTCCCACTAGCTATGAACTAACTTTGGCTTTGAAATAGATTAGCTATTATGTCTTTTTAATGAGGGAAATTAACTTCACGAGACCAGACAAAGCTGCGTGCAACAGTTTCTTTAAAGGTTATATTTAAAGTAATTTTCCCATAACTCTGAAGGACTGAAATCAATTTATGAAAAACAAACAAGTGTATTTATGCTGAAGGGTATATTTTGGATTATGTTTAAGCAAAGATTCAAATGGTGATCAGAAAATAAAATTGTTTTTAAATCATCTTATCTTCATAACTCGACAAATTTATTTCTAGTCTTACAGAAATTCTGAAACATTCTCGATGTTTTAATTTTGTTTACCCATTACTATTCAATCACCATGAAACATGAAAATTAAATTACCTCGTTAGAATTTTCGTTCTTTTAACATGACTTTGCATTTTATCTCTTTTATTTTCCATATTTCTTGTTACCTTATTTAATTTATAAATGTTAACTTTATTAATTCGTTTAGCCCAGGAATTACATCAAACAGAACTATAATTAGAGATGGTAGGCTAGTATTGGAGTCATTCTGTTCTGCGTTCATCAGTTCTGTATAAAATTGAGTAATCAGAAAAGAAACAACTTTACCATACCTCTTACCATATCCCACTATTATAATATAAGCTAGAATAGCAGTATGAATTAAAAATTTTCTGAGTTAATTAGTTTTTATAAAATAAAATATTCCCCAGCTGTAATGTTCACTCTTAGAACTCAACAGAGCATTGTTTAACCCAAGCATTCATTTATTCCAAATTACTATCCAGGTTATCAATTAAAAATTTTCATTAATTAAAATAATTAGAACAAGAAAAATTAATTTTGTTAATTTTCTTAGAAAGAACTTCTCTGCATGGCAATCCATGGGATATACATTTCTGGCGTTCTACGACGCTGTGAAGTCGTCGTTGGCAATCATAGATTAGACTCCTCATTCTCAATATTATGGGTTTGCTTAAATCTACAGGTTCTAAAACTAAAACTGCATTCTTTAATTTAGAACTTTGAGGATGTTCAGATAATTTTACCACCTCTAGATATCTCAGTTTATTTCATGTGAGAATTAAATGTTATCTCTTATCTACCACATTGTGGAAGATTAATGGGATTATGTTGCAGTGTGTTTACTAAGTCTAAATTTTGGTGTTCATTAGATTATTCTGTGGTATGTCTGCAGAAATGAAGAAGGTTTGTCCATGTATGGACTTATACTCGCCTGGTCTGTCATGGTACATGTGATCTCGTTTAATTTATTTCTGCACATATCTAAGTTAAATTCGTTTATTTGTGCACTTTGTTGTGTCCCTGTTAAATCTTTTTCCTGGAATCACTAACTCTTAATTACTGGTCAATTCAAAAAGCCATTGGTATTTGCTTGCTGCAGAATCACTTCATTATCACCCATAGTGATTTTAATACTATATGCCCACAGAGAGTGATTCTCAAAAATAATGATCACCTAGCCAGATAGAGTTCCATTTTAGATACTTTGCAGTGTAGCTCTCTGTCTCATGTCATCCAGTTTTTCAAATGAAATGTATACTCTCTTCTGCGATGATATGGAAGCAATTAGGCGCATAGATGCTTGAAGTTTTCAGAGTAAATGTCAGACCTCTCTCTGAGGCTAAATTATTTACAGGACCCATCCTGGCTGCCTTCTTTGTGAGCTAGTATCCCAACTTTTGAGTTTCAGGGCATTCCTAGTCATAATGTAGCATGCAGGTGTATGCTTCTCATTCTGTCTCAACATCTGGATTGGCCAAGACAAACATAGGTGATCATGAAGAAGCAAGAGCGGGTGTATTAGGCGGGATTGTAATGTCAAAAACAAACAGCTGCAGCAAAGTGACCATGAAACTCAGTATCAGTTCTCAGTGTCAGTGATTACAGGTGAGCACACCTTCGCCAGCAGAGACATTTGTTGTCGCATTTTGAATGTGTGAAGATCGTCTTTGTTACCTCCAGAAACGGTCTGATAAGTGGAAGAGAATTAATATGTTAACAGATCGTCTTTCACCTTTGCTGGCGTGGATGCGTTTGAGGACACCACTGAAGCGTGTGTTCGTTGCCTCTTTCAATTATCGGTGTGGTGGCGGATCTCGTCGTAGTCTCTTGTAGCCTTGTGCCTCCCCCACCCAGATAAATCAAGCCTAGAAGGATGATCCACAGGGAGAAGTACCAGATAAATTGCCTTGTGGGTCATCCTGTCTTCAAACTTGTTTGCAGGTGGAATTACCACTGAGTTGATATTACTATCCATTGTGGGACTTGCTTCAATCGGTTGATGGGCTGAAGATAGTTAAACATCAGCAACATGGCAATCTTACCTCCTTCATAACTGGATTATGTTTTGAGCATTATTTTGAATCGATATCTTCTGGCTTTTCTCCCAGAAATTAGACTTTATCAGAAGAATGGTACAATATTCCTCCTAAAACACTATTCAGCACTTGTACGAGTCGATTTCTAGGCGAATCTAAACGGTAATACATGTAAAGATGGTCTACCATTCTAATAGGATATCTATGGATCTCAGGTGTTTCACTGTTTTGATAACCTGCACACATATATGGGTTATCTCTATCTCCTTTTTAAAGA
>BMAW01105872.1:846241-880656 GCA_019974015.1 Nephila pilipes | reverse complement strand
AGTTTGCAATGAGTAGTTTCTAGTGATCAGAAGCCTGAGAATTCTCTTACTCAATTTGAGTTAATTTTTTAAAAGTAGTTATTCTTAACGCTATTTTTTTAAATACCAATTACTTTAGCTTTCACTTCAGAGTTGCCTTAATCTTGTAAACCTATTAACTTATCGAACCCAATGAACACTGTATGAGCATAAAATATGGAACATCCTCCTTTTGTAGAGTATATAATCACTCAGTTTCCTTAATTTGCTTGTTTCTTGAGATTATTACACTAACCGACTAAAACACTCAATTCTGAGTGCTGGTTGTTATAGCGTGTACAATAACTTGTGATTAATAAACTTCTTTAACGTAAAGGAAGTTAATATTAAAATTGAATAAATAATTTTAATTATACCATGATGGAACGCAATTTAATTCTTCAGAATTGAACAACAGAACAACGACGAATAGATGTTTCATATACTTATGTCTAAAATTGTCTTTACATGCATAACATCACGCATTTCACAGAAATCGGAAACTACAAGTTTATCAATATTTGTAGAATGATACATTATAATATTGACCCTAAAAACAAAAGAAAAAAAAATTAAAAACGCTGTATATTGTATAAAACTGTAGCATTAAACAACAAAAATGACAATAATACGTGAAAAAGAATTTTCGGAATACTGATTAACTCAGAAAAAAAATAAAGCTTATGAATTTAATGGGATATATGATGCTTTCACACATTTTATCACATTTTTTTGTGATTGGGAATTTGTGGAATTTCCTCCTTTTTGGAAATGTAATTTATAATATTTGACAGAAGTATATATATATTCAAATTATCTTTTGAATGCATTTGATAAAAGGTTATGATATGGTAAAAGTAATTAATTCAATCATTTCTTCACAATAAGCTTTTAAATTATTTCCAGAATTGCAATTAGCGCTAAGCTAAAATATTACTTTAATTAAAATATTACTTTAATATTAAGTTTAATTAAACAGTAACTAAAATACATATAAGTTCAAAATACATATTTTAAAAGCCAATTTTAACTAGATACTTTTCAGACAGAGCGTCTTTGTTAGAGTCTTTGCTTACAGATAGTGAATGACAATATCAAAATTACTACATTGCTAAGTGATGCATGTTTTTGATTAAAAAAGTCAATGTGGTACATAATTAATTCCAAATCCAGTATTCAAAAATTAATTGCACTATGACTCACTTGACACGAAAACCAACATTTCACAGTAAAGTGAATGGAAATGAGTTCTAAAACAAAGAAATGGAAATCAGGAGACATTCCGAAGAAATTAATTATTCATAATAAAAGTAGAATAAGATTTTCCTGTCCTTCAGAAAATTCATTTACAGAGCAAATATGCATATTTGAAAAAAAAAAAACTAAGTAACGAGTGTATTACTAAACTAGTATTTGCTCATGAGAATGTAAAAGTAAAAGATAAAAGTCTTGATTTCGGTTTCTCCGTATTTGCAGAGCAGAATGAAACCAGACTTAAACCATTTTGCTACCATGAAGCTTTCCGTCTCGTGCACTAAATCTTACCACTTTTTTCCCTTTTCTTTCTTTAGATTTCCTTGTGTCCTCTTAAGCTTTCATCCATGACAAGCACAAGTGGCTTCCTTTGAGAACACGGTCTTGTAGAAGTTGTGAGCCGGTGTTGATTAGTTTCATGGTAGGAGAATGCAGAAGGATCTTGCGGAAAGAAGAGAGGCATGAAAGCATGAGGGGGTGGTTCTGTGACTGGAATTTTAGCTCTTGGGACTTTCATGTTACTGACAAAAGTTTGACTAGCATGGGGATTTCTGGATGGAAACTGATAGCTACTTACTTATTAATCAGAGTAGGAAGGATATATCTTGTGTTGCTATACCGGACAGATAACTGTTCAACAAATATTGCAAAACTTATTGTAAAAAGAAGACGTAAATTAAACGGATTTGTAAGTTAATACTTAAGTTATAAATATCTGTGTGGATATTTGTAATAAGTTAAAATTAATGAGAAGATATGCTTTGTATGTTATAACATCTTAACATATTTCATTGGGGAAAAATCCCATAACTTGATTCAGACTTATTCAAGTAATATGTTACTATTCATGGATAAAACAAATAAAAACAAAAAGACGCCTGGATTGTCAAATAAATTTTCTTTCGAATCAACTAACGTATTTTTAGAATCAAATAAGTTAACTAATGGTTTGAACGCTTTATAAAATTTTCTTAATTATAATTCTTATAATGGTATCTATTGTCTTTATTTCTAAAAATTCTGTTATATTATTAATTAGTAAATAGAGCAAAATATAATTAGTTGATGACTATTTTACTGTGAATAATTGCAAAATTAAAAAAAAAAAATATTATACAGAAAGAGTGGTTATACTATGTACATCCATTTCCCAATAACGAATATAGAACAATTTTTGATGAAAAAAAGGGAAAGAAAGCACAGGAGAAGTTTTCATGTTATGAGTGATCTAGGAATATTTATCTTAATGAAAGTTTTGATTTACATAAGGAATCTGGCTAGTAATTGAAAGTTACATTATTATTTCCAGTACATGTACTTGTATAACATAAACAAAATCTTCGCACCATGAAGCTCAAATATTTAAACAATTGCTCAGCACTTTACCATAAAAAAAATTAAATGATTATGGAAACTAATATTTATAAAAATGTAATTTTTTGGGTGTTTGAAACATTTTTCAAATCAGTCCGAGAAAACCTTTATAACATTGAACTATCCGCGACTTTCTTCTTCAAAAACCCTGGGAACTTTTTATAAAATGAACTGCATAAAATAAAACTTCGATCCAACCAAATTAAATTTTATTTGTGCAAATTAGGTTATCTAAAGATGTATAATGAATTGAATAGAAGAAACGTATGATTCAAATTAAAGTATCCGAATTTAAAATGTACTGGCGACATAAGTAGTAAACATAACATCTTAATATTTGCAGGGTCTGTATATCAGGCTATAGAAAATTGTTTGGTGGAAGAAAAAATAAGTTTCAACAAAGATCACTAAGTGAAAATAAGGCACTACAATCAGCTTAAAGAAAGGAACATTTTATCTCTGCCAATAAAGAATAAGATTGAAAGATGTCTGCAATTAACTTTATTATTAATCACAGTTCTTTACACAAACAGTTAATCTTACAGAAATGTTAGTGATAACATAACGAAAGAATAAGGGAGGGTAACAGCACAAAGGTTTCACAGATAGTTTACATAGTGTCTACCTTATTTCTGGACCAACATAAGGCAACATGTTATTGTTTGATCCATAGTGATAGACAAATGATTGGGACCGATATTGCATATGTGCAAGAGTATGTGGTTCTCCAAGTCCCCCAGATCTTCTACGTTTCCTCTATGAAAAATAAAAACCGAAAAACATACGAGGTTACGTCCAAAAATCATGATGTGGAGACCATCTTGTAGGAAATGCGCGATTCATAATGTGACCCGGTGTAAAATAACGTCTCAGTAATTGTTGAATTTCATGTACAATGTTAGGGGGCTTATTTTTTTTAATGTAATCTTTTCTTTATTGGTAGTGTCAAGCTACAATTTCATTACTTCAAACAGATCGTAGCGCCTCATTTTGATCTTGCGACTTTTGTTGAAATAATTTTTTTCTTTCACCAATCAATTTTCCCATGCAGTGATATGTATATTAACCAAATATGAAGACATTATGTCTACTGCTTCTCTCGACAGGGCTTCACAAATAAGGATACTTTAATTTGAATATGAGAGAAGCCAAATTGAATATGAGAATCAGGACTAAGATTTTGAGAAATTTAAATAGAGATTTATGATTAATAGTGGATAGTCATTATTGACGTGTATGAACCTACATAGATTAATACAGACTAGAATCCAATATTTCTTAGAATGAGAAAGAGCTAAAGGAACAGCTCAAATCCTTTATCGTCACAATTTATATCCCTCAGACCCAAGTACTCTGATATTATCGATCTTTGATATTAACCTTACACTAGATAACAAAAAGTGAGAGTTGGTGAAGTCATGAATGTGACAACACATTCATGACTTGGGAAATACTAATAAATTGGTAATAATAATAACCTGTTTACTCATTCTTTTATTGTTTATTTTTAATGACTATATTTTTATACTGATAATGAGAGTTGAATTAAGCGTTGATCATCGGACATTACACTTTCTATGTGGAAAAACATAATTAGATTATTTATATTCTTGCTAGATTATTTATATTCTTGCTTTATCTGTAATTTAATAAAACCGAATTTAAAAAATCTTTAATTGAAACATTTATAAATGTATGCTAATTTATAAGAGTTGTGATGTTTTTTTCTTTTTTTTTAAAGTCATTTTGATTTGAAAGAGATTCATTCGCTTGATTGAATTTCTTCTTAGGAGACGCTGAATAGAGCTGCATTTTTTAGTCTTCTATTTATCTGTGTTCTTGAACGGAATCGAAAGACCAGACTGTCTCGCAATAGCATAGTTTCCAATTCAAAAATAGCTACTGACCATTAGAGTAACTTTATGTGGATTTCTAATGAAATACAAAGACTGACATAATATATTGCTTTAAAAATTTTATTTACAGGCCTTATATCTTTTTTTAATGGTAACTTTTTCTGTTTATCTTAAATAGAGACAAAATTTCGTTTTAACTTTATTGAAATTCCTCAAAATCATTTAGTGAAATGTAAAGAATTATCCAGCTCTTACTTTGATGACAGTTTAACATCTTATGAACTCTGTAACTACAATAGTTATACGAATTTAAGGAAACTTATTATTAAGATAAAGGTTTATTGATAGGTATCAAATTAAATCAAATGTGCTTGATTGAGAATGACATAGATAGAAAGAAGTTAAGAGAGAAAAATAAAAATGTAGTACTGAAAAAGAGAAGAAGTACTCTTCTTCCGTAAAATATGAATTTATTCAGGAAGTTGGCTTTGATGGTCTGAGCAAGCCATGTATTTGTCGATTCTATAATTTTTTGATTGTTTTTTGTTTAATTTAATTTTTTTTATAAATTCTTAGTAGACACACATTTGTCAATTCAGAATTTAAGGAATTATAAAATTGGCACACGCGTATCAATTCTCTCTCTTTCAGAGAATTGATTAAATAAACGATTAAAAATATACGTCTTTAAAATATGATGTATATGTTTTAAAAATTCATAAACTGACACGTTTCCATGTTAAATATCATTTAATGAAAAGCTTAGGGAAATTCAGATCTACGCAATTCACTCAATTATTACAATTCTCTGAAAGGTGGCAACAGTGGCTCATTTTCAAATATTAATACCGTGATATTAACTATTATTATTAGTCAGGTGATTTATTCAAGCATGAGCTATTTTGTAAATTTCCTAATCAATTCAGCATTTCGATAGTTACATTTAAAACCAGAAATGATTAGGCGCCTTTGATAAATATTAACGAGTTCAAGTGGGCAATTATGCTTAAAAAATAAGAATGAAGTGGTAGAGCGATGTTTATTTTATGTTTACATATAACTGGATCAAAAAGCCCAAATCTAAATAGAATATTATAAATAAAAAAAATTTAAATTAAAATATTTAAATAATCATGTGTTCATATATAAATTTACTAGTCGTTGAGAAATTCTGTTTGCTACTTTTTATGTGTTATTAATAAAGGGCGTTTTGATAGAATTAATTATTTCACTATACACTTATTACATAATTTAATTCGTTATGGTGATATTTTTCAAAGAATTTATATCATTATCTCCAAAGGCAGCTAATACTTTCTCATTGTTACAAAAATTAAATTATTATGCATAAAATATTTTGAAAATTAACTGTTTAAAACTTATATATGATTAATATGAGGGATGAATCCTTATTTTTATATTGAATTTTGGAATGTAGGAAGAAAATATAAGAACTTGAAAACAAATGTATTAAACTTACTCATTTAAATGTTTGTTCTGCAACATAAATGCGTATGTAAACCTGTATAAAGTGTAATGTATTGCGGATGTGTGTAATGTTTATTATAATGAAAAATTAAATTAAAAAAATTACTAATTAAAAAGAAGAATTTTCAGGTACAGGATCATTTCAAATAATAATAATAATTGCAACAAATTCTTTTAACTTTCTCAACGTAAGACAGGCTTAAATAAATCTCGCTATTTATTTCCTAAGAAAACGATTTTTTTTCAGTTCTTAGATTTCTTAAAGCCTTTATTTTGAGAACAATATAGCTTTGCTAAAGGAAAGAATGAAAAATGAATTGACAAAAAAGATTCTGAAAGTAGATTGAATTGAAAAATAAATGCACAGTTAGAAAAGTTATAGCGAAAAGGTTTTGGATTCTAAAACAAACTATACTGAAAAATAGATAGAGGGAAATAAAGACGATAAACAATTGAATGGGAAAGGAAATAAGTTCTTAAAGTAAATACTACTATCTCTCTGAAATCATAGAGCAAACAGGGAAAAAGTTGTGGTGCCTTTTTCGATTAAAATTAAATGTACAGAATCAGGGAAGAAAAAAAATAACCTAATCTATCTATTTTAAGAGTATATTACATTCAAAATCCTACCCTTAAATAATTAAAAGATTTAACTTGTATTTTGTTCTTTGAAATATATGAAATTTATTTTATTTCGAAGAAATATCAAATGCAATTATAAAGATAGTAATACAACATAAAGTGGCATAAAAAGTGCAACTACTATATTATTGTATGATAGGATTATTATTTACTAAAGTAAATTTTACTATTTCTAAAACCACATTTCCTGGACGAGTAGAAACATGATTTTATTGTTGAGATGAAACTCGATTTGCATACGAAAATAGCTTTTCCCCCAAAGGATTTGTTCCATTTATGTATTAGAGGATTTGGAAACCATCATAATGTACTTAGATGAAATCTCAAAAGAGGGATTCTTAAAATAAATAAGTAATTTATCATTTCATTTGAAATGTAAAAATTTTTTATTTACATGTTTTAGAAGTATACGATTAAAAAGCTTAAATTTATAACAAAGAATTGCTTCATTTTAAATTAACACAATTTAGAATTTAAGAAGTATATATATGAATTTCCATTTAGCTTTCTAAAATTATTTCAATTTTATGGATATAATGCTATTTTTATGCTGTAGTTATATCTACAAGTTTATTTGTTACACATATTTATTTATAACTATTTATATTTCAAGGAATAATCCTCGTGTATTTCATCACACTTGCAAAAACTTATGAAAAACGTTATAATAGCTGTAGGTCAAATGTATCACTGATTTTAAAATTTGCACACTTTGTTAAAAAAAACGAGAAATACAAATAAAAAAATAAACTTTTCTCAGGTTATCTAAGTTTCGCTTTCTTAACAAAATGTTATTCTTTGCTCTGAAACTGTATTTCTTTCGAAAGCATCAATAAATGTGTCATTAACCAGACGGTATGAAAAGATGTTTAAAATTTAAGATTCGGGTTTCATCAGGTAATAAATTCGTGATGTTGACAAATTTATCATAATGTTAAATATACTGATGATTCTTATGTCATGTTTCCTTCATTTCTAACGTTTGGCAAATGTTTGCTTTCAAAATATTGTATAAGTTTTACTTTCTATTTGAATTATTTTTTCTTCAGGATAAACGCCTTTTTGCTTTTTATTACAATGTGTTGTGAACTTGTTTTCCCTCTTCAGAATGACATTTGATTATATGGAGTTGTTACATATTTAAGTAAAATGCATGTAGATGTTTGAATATTATCGAACTGAATTTATTTTCAGATCCACTTTTTATAAAATTCATTCAATGGAGATCCAAAAGAAAGAATGTTTACAAATAATAAACATGCGTGTTAGGTGGAAAGAAATTTAAATATATTTAACAGTTTATGAGCAATAAAGAAATAAATGTTCAAAGTAGCAAGCTTAAAATTTTAACGATTTTTTGTTATTTATGGTAACGTACATTTTTTGAAGATACTCTCACATTTCCTAGAAACATCATATACATATTCTATATCTTAAAAGAACCTGACCCGTATGATAATGGTCAAATAAGCGCTTAATTTCCTAAACAATTGGCTTGAAATATTTCAAAGTGTTTTGAAAATATGCACAAAAAATTACAGTAATAAATTTATATAGTCACATCTTTTAGTTCACCATAATTTCTCTTCTTCAGAATCCCCAATAAATCAAAATAGTCTAACTAATTCTTCAATGTAAATGATATATAGGAATAATGTTTCAATCATTTATGACTTTACATTTATAATGCTATTGACTTTACCATTACTTCATAGAAAGTATAGAAAAGTTTAATTTGTGCTGTTCTGAATAAAATAAATTGAAGTGTTATGTATATGTATGTATATATATATATAACATAATTTCGTCTATTTTGCATTACATTTGGTTAAGGATTCAATTGTTAAAATATTTAAATATTTCTTGTAACACAGTTATCATTTTCCTTCCCAAGATATGAATAATGATCATTATTTTGTAGCCTTCTCTTTGTTTGCATCAAAATCCTCTAAGAGGCATTGACAACTCATCTACTTGGATTAAAAACACATCCTTGATGAAACTTATCCAGACTATGAATTTAAATCAAATTATTATGATAGAAATGAAATGTGATTAACTTTAACTCAGAAGCTTATTTTATTTTTAAATTGGAGGTAATAGTACATTATATAAAGTTTTGATTTAGCTTTATGTTTTCTGTACTTGAATATGACACATAAAGTTCAGTAGGTGTTTTTAATATTAAAAAAATACAGATGTAACAATAACTTAAAAATAAACAAAAATAACTATACTTTTTCGTTAACACCATACACGTTGAAATTGCAAAAACTAACACATTCATTTATATAAAACAGTTTTAATAATGCATTTTTTTTTTCAAAATCATTTTATTTATTACAAGTATATAGTGAGAGCATTATTCTATAAATTTGGTTTGGGATGCATTAAAGATTTGTGAATCACCTAAATATAATAAATCTGCATACAACATTTTTTTATTAAAAATTTCGTTCCAATACTTGATTTTAGATTGCTTGAATTAAAATTAAAAAAACCCGAATCATATTTGATTTACAACACATGGTTAGTTTTAAACCATGAATCAATTGCAGATGATTAAATATAAATATATACTTAAAAGTTTAAAACAGAGCATTTGAACTACTTAAAAACATTAATTGCTTGTGGTAAAGGACTGTCATAGAAATTCCATTAAAGTTGTAGGATTTCAGAGTTGTAGGATTTTTATGTTCAATAATCACAAATTAAAGCGCAAAAATGTAATAAAAGTCAAGAAAACTTCACTTAAAACTTTACATGATTGTTAAATTTATTTATAATGCGCGTGTGTAAAATATGTCAAAGTTACATTTGCTAATACTAGGAATAATCTGAAGCATTTTTAAAGCCTAATGTACTTAAACATCAAAATAATATTCCATTTCTCCTCCTTCAACCAGAAAAAAATGCTACTCTACTTTTGTGGAAGTCCTAGATTTGTTGAAAATTGTTGGAATTTCTTTTGCGTTTTGATTAAGTACAGTGTTAACAAATTCATGTAGTAGTGAAACGTTGATTGCGAAAGTTAAAGAATGTGAGCAAAAATAAAAAAAAAAAAGTTTCTTGAAAACGAGATTTCTTTTTGCACTTATTTTTACGCTCAAGCCATCATTTCGTTTTGTGCCTAGATGTATTTTCATCTCTGTCTTCTAGAACCAAAAAACGACGTTTTATTTCACCACCTACCAATCCCTTTGAAACACAGTCAATGGAATAAAAAGATAGGAAAAGAGAGTAAAAAAAGGCTAAATAGTAAAGAAAAACCATTTTTTTCCATTTTCTCTGTCACTAAAATATTCATGTCTGGATTAAGCTCTAAAATTATGTTTTTGTCCCTTTTGATATTTTATTTTGTGCACTTTCTCGTCTTCAAATACTCCATACTTTTCATTACTTTCAACAATCTAAGAATGAAATAATGAAATGACTTTCGGTGCGAGACTGGAGCAACTTCATTTTTTCTTCAATCCGATTTTATTCGTTTCTTTTCTATCATTGTGTGTATCTTGGAGATTTTCATTCAATTCCCCAAAGGCGGGAAGAAATTTTCTAATTTAGAAACTCTGTTCAGAATTTATACTCTTCCTCTTGTATAATCTAGGAATTAAGTTTTTGAATTTTTCCATACAAAAATGTCGCAGGTAAGAAAAGTATTTCCCCCCTTTCCTTCTTATGATTAGCATATTTCGAAACGATACATTTCAAAATTTCTGTGACTTAAGAGTTTACTATTCAGCTTTCAAATGAAAGCTTTTCCTTTCTCAAGAAAGAGCATTACATTTTAATGGGGTTTTTATATTATCAAAATTGAATCAACAAACCTGGAAACATTGCTGTTAACCTAATACTCAAATCTTTAGATTTATTACTTTCACTGTTTATAAGACTACAAGATGCTTCAATATGATGTGTAATAACTGTCTTTTCCACAATCGTTTCATTTTAAAACGTGATAAATATTTTACACGAATTGACAAATACATGTACTTTACAATACATTTGACTAAATTATTCTTTTTGACTTCTAAGAATATCTTTACAAGTTATATTCCTTTCAGCATGGAGTTTTGAATTTATTATTGATTTAATATGCTTATGATATGCATACACATTAACATCGTTTTGGCATCGCGACAGGTGGCGCTGTTGGTAATTTCACCATAAGATATTATGTAGCTTGAGAGATGTACAGGGGAAGGAAAAAAAGATGTCTATATAAAATAACGTCTTGAATAAGAATCATGCTAAAATACTTCTTTAAAAATAAAACCGGAGTAAAACAAAATTCTGAATTCTAATAATTTAAATAAGTTATTTTGTTTTGTATAAACGAGTAATTATTCGATTATTATCTGACTTATTTGTTGAATGAGCACGGAACGATCACATCAATAAGCTTATCGAAATAAATATTTATCACTTCAATAATGTTTATGATGGGTATTTATTTTATCCCTAAACCATATTTAAGCAAAAATTTTATATTGCAAAGATATTTATTGGTAACAGTTAAAAACATTGATGATCGATATTGGCATTGGATTTAGAAATTTTCCTGCAAAATAATTTTCAATATTCGATATCAACTTTTATATCAATCAATTACAGAAAACTTTTAAACTCTTTTAGAATTTTATAATGAACAAAACACAGTAAATCTTTCTTTTATATGAACATTTATATTGAAATATATATTTAAAATTAATTTTTAAATGAGTTCGAAATAATTAAGAAAACATGTATAAATTCTTTCCTAGATAATTGCAGAATTTCTTTACTAAGCGTATTATTATTTACATAAAGAACTTTTAAACATTTGAATTTTTTCCTTATTCCCGACCTTTTCAAATTTCGACAATACTCTCAGAACTCGAGATGTTTAGAAGTTCTTTCAGTTTTATCAAAGCAATCTAAAAGTTTAGTTTAATATAAATAGTTAAGTGACAGGTCTCTCTCTATAAGAGAGAAATTTCATTTTTGCACATAGAAGGCTTTAATGTAATGACAGCTTGTACTCAAAATAAAACTAAATAATTGAAGTTATGTTCGCCAATTTTTTTGACGTCCATATCTTTCTTTTTGTATTGATAAACTTTCACGATAACTACGACTTAATTCCAATTTTTCTAAAACACTGAGTATGTTTATTTGAAAACACTAAAAGTACTTTTGAAGTTTAGAGGCCTATCGATGATTTTAATATGAATAAGAAAATTCTAAGTAGAATGGAATTTAAATTAAAATGAAAGAAAACAAAAATAATGAAATTTCAAAACAAAATAAAAAAAAAAAAACGTTAATTCGTAAGTACCACGTGACGTAGAAAAATGTAACTTAAAACTTTTTCTGGATAATTTTAAGTTTTGTACTGTACAGTACTAAGCAAATTACAAATTAAATTTGTATACTAAAGACAATTACGAGTTAATCTATTGCAAATATATCCCGCTAATTAAGATTACCAGTTTTAGTTGAAATCCACGAAGATATTTTTTTTTAAATTTCAGAAGACACAAATAGTTTTTTTTGTTTATCAATAACAAGCGAATGACAGCGTTAAATTTACTAGAGTGACTTTCAATATAATAGAAACTATTTTAAAGAAGTATTTTTAAATAAAATATCGAGGCTCAAAATGCTGTCACTGTGCATATTCTCTTATTCCTTTAAATGTCAAAAGAAATAAAGTTTACATATCATATATGTTTTACTTCATTTCTTATGAAAGTACAGAGTTGATATTTGGTAAAAATTTTGAGTTTACGAATATGATGCAAGAAGAAATGACAATAACTCATATGAAAATTGATAGGAATTTTATTAAATAATTCTAAAAACATTAACAAAAATTATATATTTAGTAACTTATGTTATATGATGTTGACACCAAATTATAAGAAATTGATAAATGCCCTCTTTAAAAGAAATTAACATTTTCAGTGTTCATATAAAGCAACTAATTCAATATTATCAAACGTGTTAGGTTAAAATGAAAGATTTTATATGTTACAAAGATTAATCCGCTTTTAAATTTTTATTCTTTTAAATCTGATATTATAGTAGATAATTTTACATTTTTCATGCTTATTTATCTCCGTCATCATTATGATTATTAAAAAGAATGTTATGTGCTTAATTAATTACAGCTTTTTATGAAACAATATTGAATTAAAAATTTCTACAAAGATAAACATCAGAGAATGATATTATGTGACAAACTGATTTACTCGTATATTATATTTAAGTCCTATCATTGTAATTAAAAATATATGTATACAGTTTTTCTTTAAAAAAATGAATACAACGTTTTGAGAAAGATAGCGCTCATGTATTTTGAATAGATAATTTAAATGCAGTCTTTTCCCATTCTAATGTATTTTTAAATTCACTTTGAAAGGAGCATCATTAGAATAACAACTGTGATTAAAATAAAGCTAATCTAATTATTCCTACTCCAACCTACTCTCAGCTATGAAAATATAAAATACTTTAAAAGAGTTTTATCCCATATATCTTGGCATTCAATGTAAGAAAGGCGTATTTTCAAATATTATGCTAAATATCAAATAAAGTTTTGTAATTTTATAAATGAGATAACATTTTAAAACTCTCTTTTATTTAACGAATTTTTTAAATTAAACATTGAAACATTTTATAACACACATACATATTGCATAATCTTATAAAAATGACAACAAGAAAATCAAATCTTAGAATAATATTTTAGTAAGATTAATGATATAATATAATAGTTGTGACTGCGTCCATAGACTTTTGTTTCACCTCTCCATTAACATTAATGAGAGACGAGTTTGAACTAATGATGTTTAAATTATCAAGTAATTTTCTTATATTGTGAGCAATTTCTTCACGAATATTCAGCTTTAATTTCAAAACAAAATAATTCAAATTCTCTTGTTTTAAGTAGCAGTTAAAGTCTACTGGTACTTTAATAAAAAATGATAAAATAATTCAAAAGTGCGTAAATTACGTGAAAAATATTTCACGACATGATAATTTACAAGGTTGTATCATATTTCGCTTAAAATATAAATTTTTGAAAAATATTGGTTCATAAAGATATAAGCTTGTATTATATGAAAAAAATGAGTGTTTTTGATTGTGTTATGAATGCTTATCAATTGTTCTTGTCAATTATTCATAAATATGTAATTTTTCTGAAAAACGTTTGAGAAAAAAAGAACCTAAAGTCAATTAGTGAATTAAACCATGCATTCAGTAATCCTAGATAATATATTTATAAGATATATTAAAACATATTAAGCTGCTTATATAACATATTCAACTCTTTCCATTGATAATGTTTAAATCCTTTCTATGCATATGCATTTTCGTGCAGTTAAAATTAATTATTTGTAAGTTTTACAGAAAACTCTTTACCGGAGAAAATATATACATTACGTTGGACTTACACAAGGGCGAATAGAAATTAACTTATTTCTTAGGTAGAAGAATAGGATTTCAAGAAGGCTTCACAACAATTAACCTTATATTTACTTTGTCTTATGCATATTCAGTTTTTCACATAAATTTGTCTAAAAATGAAATAAAGTTTAACAAAGTTAACTTGTTCACTAATGTTCAGTTTTGTTTGATTAAATAATTCATTATAATATTTTTTTTTTGAATTTTTCAAGATAGCAAGTTTTTGAATAGAACTACTACTATTATAACTTTATTTCAGATCTAGAAAAGCTGAGTTAAGCAAATATAAAACTTGTTCAAGATAAGAATTCTAAATTCTTTACAGTAAATCAAATTAATGAATTATTTGTTAACTTTAAAAAAATGCTAAAAATGATCTTCCTTGGTGTTACTTCAGTATTAGTAACAAGGGAACTTAAGTGCATCATTTATGCAGGTTTCAAGATAAATAAAAAATATATACATAAATAGTTATCACAAGAATAAATTAATTCATAATAAATGCATATTTTAAAATATTTTAAAGCATGTTTAGTTTTTCTTAAAAATATATTACTCAGTTTTTGTAACTGGCAGATAAAGAGTTTTTTCATGTGTTCACATATTTCCAGAAAAAGCAAACATCAAATTCGTAATACATACAAAAAAAGTTTTTTAAATATTTGATTCTGAAGATTTTATGTACCACATCATTTTTGGAGAAATATGTTTTGGAAAACTGTTGCATTCTGAGAGCTTTCGCACTTTTATGCTTCAATCGGAAAATAGAACAAAATATATCTTTAGTAAATGACGGTATGTATCGATATGTAAAAATAATGTTGTTCAAAGGAGTAAGAATGACTTAAGTCATCTGTACCTTGCTTCAGTATTTCGTTTCTTAAGCACTTAATGAAGCTAACAAAGAATGCCAATAATAATATATATTCTCTTAAGATGGAATTCTAAAATGCTTATAAAAAGAGTATGGAAAGCTATATTAATTAAATAAACAACCCTGAATGCATATTAAATCCAAAATGTTTTATTGATTAATGATTATACAGTTAAAGATGGGCTGTAAAAATATTTTAAAGTGTATTAACTCCTACATAAAATAAAAAAAAATAGAACTCATAAAAAAGTATGATTGTCAGTAATTAGAATAATATAAAAATCTGTAATTAGAATATTAGGAAAATACCGTTATTTTAAAAATTAAAATAAATGTTATCAACTTTTTTAACTTAATTCTGATCTCTTCTTTTTATTTTTTTAATTCATCAGACATCAAAATGTTAATATTTTTGGATTGAAATGCACCGAATTATACCAATTTTGTAAAAAGGAAATGTTACAGATAAAAAAAAATAATTAAATAAATATAATAAATTGGAATATACATTTTCGTTGACGAAGTCATTCTATGTACTTAGTATGAAGCGGGCTTTATGCTATAAATAAGAAATTTTATGAATCTTTATTACAAAAAATTAAATCAAAATTAGAAAATTCTTAGTTCTATTTTATTTATGCAACACTTCAATTGGGCTATGTTTATTGAACAACATCGAAAATTCAATACTTCTAAAGAATTTTTTTAAAAAACCTTTCTAAATCGAAATAAATGAAAAAAAAAAAAAAAGAAATATCTTAAGTTACAAAATGTTATATTAATTGGGTATATTTTTCTGTCATCATAAAATAAGGTAATAAGGATTCTAAGTAAATGTTAGTAAAATACTTTGCTTGCTAACATACCGAATCATATATATATTCAACGGACGTGTTAATCTAGAATTACTTTCTGTAAGGAATGTCTTGGTAAAACCTCTGAGAAATTTAAATCTTTGTCATTTCTGATTATTTTTTTAAAAATTGGTTGATGATATTTCTTGAAGTTTCAGAAATGCTGATGAAACTTTAGTAAATGTACTGATATACATATATCACGGTTACCGCTTACTATAATGCATTAACTTCATGTTAAATAGTATTGTTTTTAAATAAGAGACAGAAGACGATAAAATTAATCGTTTAAATATGACTTAAAAGCTCCAGGATCAGGAGATTCATATATTTTTTGTTTGAAATACTGGTTATGGTTGTTAAATTTAATATTCTATATACCCGTCTATATTTTATAAGATATAGCAGGGAACAGTGCATTTATTACTCGTATTTATTTGAAATTTTCAGTATATTTTTTAATGCACATTTATAAGTAATTTCTAAACATTCAAAATAAATGGAATTACTGCCCTTTCTAGACATTTAATGAGACTCGAATCTACTAACGAATTGATAATACTGTAAGTAGAGTAATAAAATAAATGGCAAGCATACAGTTCCTACGCTTCAGAAAACTCATGCCTTAACTAATGGCTCTTATCATCGGTCACCTAATGGCCAATAAAATAAATATAAGAGTAGTATGAGCATGTCAACTTTGATTGGTCACGCTACTATCATTACTATTTCCGACTTTCATGACTATTAAGACATCAAAGTTGAATATTTAAAAAAAATTACCAATATATTTCTATTCATTGAATTGCTTAGTTATACACACATTAATAATAAGTTCCTTTTTTTTAATTCGTTTGCTCAATCTTATTTGAATCACTCAGGTAGAATCTTTCTTAATTAACAGTAAAACTATATTGAAGTATGTATTTTTTCCTTGAAATGTCATCCAGATGCCCAATGTAATATTTACTTTCTTTTAATTTTAAAGGAATATAATAACCTAATAAGTGCTTATTTCAATAAAAGTAATAATTTTGAATTTTCCTGAAATTTATAATGACTGCAACAATCTCTAGAAAGCTTTGTAATTTCAATTTGACTTTCTATGCATGAGAACGTTTTTAAAAATCACTTAAACTTTCGGAAAATACATTCATTTTTTTTTTACTTACTTTTTGTTTAACAAAGAATACTTAGATAATTCACTACAGAATAAGTGCAAAAACAGATTTGTTTGTTCATGAAAGCAAAAACTTCTAAATGATGCAAGAAACTAAAAGTTCAATCACATTACGATATTCCACTTTTCCTAGGAGTTTCTAGTGCCATGTTTATTTTTTGCAAAAGAGTGGCGAATATCTTGTTTGCTTTTGTGTGGGCAAATGACACTATTCAAAATTCAGATGGCTTCAGGCAACTCAATATGTTATTTTTGATCTCATGCAAAGCGTGATGCGACCGTCAAAAAGGTTTTGAAAGGGAGGATGTAAAAGGCGGGACGAGGAAAGAAAAATGTGAAAGGAATTCGCTGTACGATCTGAATTTTTTATGTTCTCGGTTTTAATTTTAAGAACAAATATTAAAATGCTGATATTTATGAAGCTGATCCAATACAATGAGAAATAGTTTTTTTAGAAATGTTTTAACTGTTGAGGTATCAAAATTTTTTGAATTTTGTGATAATCATTAAACTTGTTTTGCCAAAGCAAAAGAGCATTAATTTATTTTAAAATCTTCTTTTTAAAATTGTGTTAAACTTTCTCCAAATGCAATTGAATTATTTAGAAAGTTTTAAGGGAACAATGAGTTTTATTATTCAAATGAAGCATTTTTGATACTAATATTATGAGAAGCAAGTTTAAAAATCATTTAATTAATTTTAAATGAGAGTATATTTTTAAATGAAAAAAAGCAATAGTAAATCGATAGATTACATATCTTTAAAGTTTTTAATTAAATAAACCCATACTACAAGGAGTTTTAAATTAAAATATGCTAACTTTAATTTTAAGATAAAATGTATGACAAAATGTGAACTATTTAAAGAATATTTATCCAACTTGAGTACATTTCATTCAGATTCAAAGAGCCTAAAACTGCAAATTTGATCACAATTCTGAAGTGCAATTTTGCATAAATTTGATAATGATTAAAAAGTAATGAAGAAAATTTTCAATAATTTTAACAACATTAACTTATAATTTGTACGCTTAAGTTATCTTCATGAAATAAATAATACATTGAAGGAAATTGAATTAATGAATTATTTCAAATGATTCTTCTTTTTATTCAGAATGAAATTATGCTTTGAAACATTAAGAAAAATGTGATTTTATTCTTTGTTAAATGAGAATTAGGAATTTACATCTCATCGTTTATTTCAAAGGTAACAATTAGGAAACCAACAGATTTAAGATAACTGCAGATATAAAAACTAAAGAAGAGAAAAATATAAAATTTGGTTTCATGAAGAAATAACTTGTTCTTTAATAAAATACAAACATTTTATCACTGATGTATTCTATATCTTAATTTTCTGATTGTAAAAATATTCAGAAATGAGATAATTAAAAATAAATTAATATTTAAAATATTTTTGTAAATTTGTATTCTTTTTTTTTTTATTTTATACTTTTAAGTAGTTTTTTGGTTATTCTGTTGATTCTACTTCTAGAGTACCCGAGTTCATCTACTGAAGCTGCTAATGCAAATTTTTTAAAAAAAAAAACTGAAGTGACTTGTATTTTCTAGTTTACCGTACAATATCATTCTTTAAATTAATCAAAAAATAGAGATTGATGGTAAAAACTGTTATATTCCTAGAAGATAAATTTATTTTTTACCTTTAAAGCCTTTATATCTATGTATTATGTTAAAATATAACTATATTGAAAGTAATATGTAGTCCCGATAGTTTTAGATGCAATTCTCATATCATTACTTCTTTTGTTTAAATATTTTCGTTTTATTTCTGAAGTAAACAGTCTATGAAATCCTTTAGTTCAACTGAAAAAATATTTTAATTCTTATTATTTGAGTTCCTGTAAACTCTATAGACATGCATTATTTAAACTGTAGGTGTCAAATTTTTAAAACACAAACACTATTTTTTACAAACTGAATAAAATGCATATATAAATCAATGTCATTGTATAAGTAAGAAATGGGGGGGGGGGGTTTCCTATTATTAAAGTCAGTTAACTGTTTGATTAAAAAGTATCAAGAACAGAAGAATTTTAATGCCTTTTCTATTAAAGCATGAATATTATTTACGAAATGATTCACTAATACACACTACGTATTAGACAAGTAAGCTTATCAATGCACTTTTCAATAAAAATTTTAAAACTTTTTACTCACAAAACTTGATACAGCAAACTATATTTCAATTTAAGTAAATATATTCTATATTTCCCCCTTATAATTAAAATTGCAATACGTGATTCCATATTTTTTGTTGAATTAATAAAAATAACATCTATTGGGACAGCATTTAATTTTCCGTGCATTCTGAATACAGAAGGACAGTCTTCTTAGCATGGTCTGAAAGGTCACCCTGCCTGAGTGATTTATGTAATAATTATAGTTGTTTACTGTCTGGATTGCTGAACCATTAATTTTAACTTGATATTACGTTACTGTCGATAACAATTTAATCCAAAGCAGAGACCACTTAGCTATTTTTGGAGGAAAATTAATTTTAGGAGAACTTGAAGGAATGTCAGTCGTCTAGGAACAAAATTCCGGACTCAGGAACAATAAAATATTGAAACCTTACAAATTGAGGTACATATTTTTGGTTTGAAATTGTTTTAAATGTTTCTTTATGAGGCGTATAATAATCTGAAATGAAGAAAGCGTGTCTATTATTTTCCATAAATACCATTTAAACTTCTTTTCATATTCATAACTATATTTTAAGTAGAAACAAATGGTATAAAAATGTAAATTAATTGGTGAGAAAACTATTTTACATTAAACCCGTAATTATACTTTAGGGGACACACACACACAAACATATATATATATATATCTATATATATATATGTATGTATGTGTGTGTGTGTGTGTGCATAAACTACCCGATTCGGCACGTCATTAAAACAAAACTAACATGGTTGTATTTTTAGACAAATTCTATATATTATAGACGAAAGTAATTACATCCGTGTCATGCATTTTAATTCATTGATTGAATGAAATAATCGAATATTTTAAATATATGGGAATTAGGGAAAATAAATAATTCAATTTTATGTAAATACTGAGTGTTTTCAGAATTGTTTTCAACATATGGTTTTGTCTGTTAGGTGATCAACTAGAAAAAAAAATTGTAATAACCTCCTTTTATGTAGAAATGATTTAGATTTAAATGAAATGATTTATAATTAATGATATATAAGAATATAAGATATAATGATTTACATTTAAATGAAATGATTTATAATTAATGATATATAAGATATAATGATTTATATTTAAATCAAATTTACTAAGGAAATGTAATTCTGATGGATAAAATCTTATGAAAACTAACTTTTTTAAATTTAACTTTTAATAAAAATTCAAGGAAAAAAAAAAGAAAGAAAGAAACTAAAAAGTAGGACATAATTACATGCAAATCTCTAAATTAGAAATGATTTAACTATTCTATATAATGTGGGTCCAAAAACATTTGAAATATTAATTTGGTAGACTTAAAAATTCATTTTAAACAATATTGTTATTTGTTTGAATCCGATTTAAAATAGTCACTGTTAAGTTTTGAATTCACTGAATGACTGTAGCTAATCTATCTATATCTATATCTATAAGGCAACAAATGAGTTTTAAATTTAAAGAGTTTTCTGAACATTTAAAATCAAGATTTATTTTGTATTTGAGATTCTTTAAACTTTTGAAAATCATTATCAGTGGAATTCTTTAAACAAACATTTTTGCGACAATTACTTCTATTCACAATTACATCCGTATTACCTCTTGCAAAAGTTTAATTTTCATTTTCAGTCTTGTAATCTTTTACCAAAACTCTTACTTTGAAATAAGCATGGATATTCTTATTCTCTTACGCTACATTACATCAATATCTGGACATATGCGTATGAGTTCCTTCAAATTATATTTCAATAATTCATGATTAATTAAAGACTTTTAAGTATTTGAAGATAGGTATTTATACATACATTTTGAAGGTAGTTATAACTGAACATTAAATTTATGTGTCCTAACCATAACTACTTAGTTTTACATGTGCGTCTGAGAGCAATAGCTAGAAAGTCATTAATCCCATAATGACCCATAACTTAAATTAAGCTGTAAAGGTGCTGTATCGGTACCAGCGAATTTAATTACTAATTTAATTAAGAAACTGTAATTTAAATCGTAATATAATGCTCAGATGCAATGACACATAAACACAGCTGTATTTAACTCAATTATTTCAAACCTATAGTGGGACAAGCTAATTTAGTACTTCAATCATGTCTCTTTCAGTTTGAGTCTACTCACTGGGGCTTACATGTGCATTAGATGTCAAGATATTGAGTTACGCTCTCTGCCCAACAAGCTAACCAGGTTTCCTCTTTTTAAAAGAAAGATTAAATTGAACTAATCATTAATGGAGGAAAGACGATACTTTTCCTCTGCTCCTTTTTATGAAAGCAATACCATTCGTCTGAAATCCTGAAAATTTATCATTTGAACGACAAACGTAATTTCTACCTTTACGGTTTATTGTTGTAGTAGAAGCGTGAATCGACTGACAAGTTGGCCGGTATCCCATTCTCCCAATTCACTTTGGGGAGTAGGTCTACTGTCCATTACTTTTAGTCCATTTGTCTGATTACTAGGAACCATACCTAATCCACGTCAGCAGCCAGTTATTCTACTCCTCTTTGAAATGAAAATTATGTGATTATTTCAAACTCAAAAATGTATTTTATCTACTCATAAGTAACCTTTAAGCTCGTATGAAGAAAATATGATAAAAATTTCCAGTGACTTCCTTTTGCCGCTCAGAAAAAAAGATAATACGATAATTTACTCAATGAAGTAAATATTTCTCTGCGGCTGTTGTTTTTCGTAAGAAACTAGGAATTAGTTTCTCTCTTACACTTACAAACACGTACTCACGCACATACATTGAGTTTGGTGGAAGTTATAATTTGATGATTAACGAGTTAATGCGTAATGCTGCTGAAGACGGTTGGATGAATTCACGAAATAAAACAAAATATATCCGGAAAATATTAAGGATTTGGTTTGAATTTAATTAATATCATTTGCTGAAGCCAAACGGGAACTTAGGGCAAAAGATCCTTGTAATTTTGATCTTTGCCTAGTAAGAACGATGATACTTGAGGAAATAAATACTTCACTCGCCAGACTTTCACACAAATCCATTTAACTACTCTATAGTTCAATTTAAAGCACAACAACCTACATTATTATGCTTGACATTCTTTAACGGAATGGAGACTAGAAATCACAACTCAATTCGCAGAGCATGAAGTTCGTGACTATGACCATTGAGATACTGTGGCCACTAAGGCGTGATATAGAGGATGGAAGAGTTAAAAGACAAATGGCCCCTTTGATGCTTTTATCTTAAAGTAACTGTGATAAAATGGAATTATTTACAGTTAATTGTGCTGTCCTAGAATGGTATTTATTACCACTGATATCGGACATTCAAACATCCCTTTGAAAGCACTTTTAACAGTGGAAAATTAGCTTAAATTGTGGTTAATTTCACTACCCATAGTAACATATAATAGCGAAATATATAATAAATTTCTTAATTATTCATGATATTGTAACCATTAACAGTTGAGTATGCATTCACAAACAAATTAATTTAGATATATTTTTGTCACATAATATTATAATTTAATTTTAAAGAAATTGTGTAGTAAATTTACTTAAATATTTATAGATATAAAACGGAATCAATCACATAAACTTTTATGTACAAAAAATGCGTTATGAAGAAAATTAACATGTATTGAATTTCATATACTAACTTATAACTGTAAAGAAGTTTGTACTTTCAATTGCTGTATTGAAATTCGTGTATTGTTAATAATATTTAACCTTTTGAATAGTTCTTTTTCTTTAGTAGTTCGATAAAAATTGTAAAAACTTGCAAATATATTTAGCTTCCTAGATTATAAAGTCCTATTTTGATGCTCTGAATATATATTTTCACAACGCATGTTAAGCACTTCAACATCTAACAATATACTTTTTATAGAGAATTCACTAATTTAAAATTATATAAGTAGCAACTAAGCAAAAATTTCAATTTTTCTTAAGTACTTATTTTTTGAGTTTCTGCCTTTATGGTCTAATCGGATTTCCTTTAATAAGGTCTTGATTACTACACAAAGTGATAAGGTACATAGTAAATTTGTCATTTGTTTGTAGTCAATATTTGTATATTGTTTGAAATGAAAGAATTTTTAATTCGTCTATGTGATTATAAGTTTTTTTTAAAAAAAATGCATAGTTTTCGTTAATAGAAATTATTTCAGCTGTGAAGAAACTATAAATAATTTGACACGGCTTTCCAGCAAAAGAAAAATTGTGACAAATGCAGTTATACATATTTAAGAATAGATTACGAATAATTATGATAGTCATGAATAGATTAACAAGCTTAACTCAGTAAATGCCTTATCAGAATGTTCCTTCACGGATTAATTTTTTCACCAACGAAGATTAACGATAACACACTCTTGAGTTAATTAAAATTTATTACGAGTTACAACCATCCCCTGATTCCTTTGGATTTCAATCCAATTGAAATCTGACGAAGTTCAGTGCCGTAAGATCAGTGCCGGGTAAAGAGGAATCATCTTCTATCTGCTGCTTAAAACGACACTTCAGTTTAGTAGCTCATTATAGGACTGATCTAAATCACGCTTAGACTTCCATTCACGATTGGATCCGAGATTTAAAATCTTCACAGGTAGAGTTTTAAAATATTCTACCCATATTTCCAGGAAGACGGATGCCACGTCTATTGCAATTAAGATGCAGGCTGAAAAGCAAACAGAGCGTTATAAAGGGTTAAAATTTTGCACCCCTGCTTTGTAATTGTAAATCCTCCGTGTAACTTTACCCAAGGGATTAGCTCTGTTTACAAACTGGGCGAACGTGCGTGACTATGTATGGCCTTTGGAATAAAGTTAGATGCTTTCTCCATCTAAAACCAACAAGGAGTTGTTTGAGATTCGCCTGATCCTATTAGGACAACGTTGTGCTACGGTGTGAAAGAAGATCAAGGTGTTAGAACAGTAAGGTTATTACTCTTAGTTTTAATTTGCTAAAATCTTTAGTTACAGGAGACGCACACGAAGTGTTTTTTTAGCGAAGATTTTATGAATTTTCAAATTTCTTTTCTCTATGCAATAAATGCTTGGCATTAATAAATGGTAAGCATTGTTACTTAGCATTTAACGATTTTATGTGCTTGAAGGTGGTTATTAACATTTATGTCGAAGATCTATTTTTAAATAAAGAAATTATATATTTATTTTGGAAACATTTATGTACACATTAGAGTGTATAAAAGTTTAAAAAAAATCTTTGGAAATCCTAACATTAAAATAAAGACAAGTATATTAATTTTCAAAACTGTAATATAACTATTTTTTATATTTCGAAAGGTATTAAGTATAAAGACTTAAATTTGTTTATAATATCTTTTATATTCCATTGATACCTGAATTCAGAATTAACATAAAAAATTATTAATATTAAATGAGAAAAAAATTATAATATTATTTTTTTTCTTTACAAACCAGATAAATATGTGTTAACGTATAAAATATTAAATAAGGCCTTGAATTTATAAATTTTGTTCATAGACGCTCTTTGATATAAAAACTTTTTTTATTTACTCTGAAGGTAGAAGTACCTTAAATATAATGCTAAATTGCTGACCAAAATGAAGTTTTCTAAGATATATCCTTATATGGCAATTTTTATGATAATTTAATTACACTACGAAAAATAATATTTGTTTTTAGCATTAAATTTTTTTTCACTTAATTTTTCAAACTCATATTATTATTCCATAACTTAATTTTCTTATTTTATACTTCGATGTATTTGGAATTAATTTTGGTGATGCAAGCAAAAGAAAATTCATGTTCAAAAATATTACAATGAATATGTTATTTCTGAAACGATAAACAAAAAAATTTAACACAGCAAAACATTTTTAAAACTAATTAATCTAATGAAAAATATTGTAATTTACAAAATTTTATTTGGTTTTGACATTAAAATATTATCCATGTAGTCTCTTAGAATATTAATTTTAAAATAAATAAACTGTACCTAAAGAAATATTTATTTATTTAGTACGTTCTATATTTTCTTAAAAGCTGTTACACCTTAATGTATGTTATAAAAGTATTGTGCAGATAAAATATTTTGTAAAATCCTGGTTTAATGCTTGTTATAAAAGTGGAAAAAAATTCCTAATTAATCTTTAATGTTTATTTTAAATTACAAACAGAACTAAAAGGGACAATAAATGATTTCTTAATTTTATTGTTAGTTTTTCGGTTTTAGGTTAAGGTAAATAATGACATGAAAATATTTAATCAACAAATAATTCTACAGGGTAAGTTTTTACTTCCTTCTTGCTTTAAATCCAATGCTGCAATTTCAGTATGCGCTTTGAAAACAAAATAAATTGGTTTATGTCAACGAAACAAAATTTTTGAACGTGATGTGTGTTCCAAAAATAATGTTAATGAATTTAATTTCAACAAAAAAAGAGCCTCAATGTTACGTAGAAATTCGTACAAATTTAAAAAAAAAAATTGTAAGAGGAATATTGCTAATAAAAGAAATCAGGCAAAGGAAAAGAGTAAGTTTTTATAAACGTTTATAATATCTAATGATTATTAAATACATTTTGTATTAAATAGACAT
This sequence comes from Nephila pilipes, assembly GCA_019974015.1. Classification (NCBI taxonomy): domain Eukaryota; kingdom Metazoa; phylum Arthropoda; class Arachnida; order Araneae; family Nephilidae; genus Nephila; species Nephila pilipes. Next base: position 854,896 of record BMAW01105872.1, on the reverse strand, counting down.
TTAAGATAGGAAATAGTTACTAAAAGTAATTATATTAAAATAATTTTATAGTACAATATAAGAAAAATTAATCATCATATATATATATATATATATATATATATATATATATATATATATATATTATTATTATTATTAACAAAAATCATAACATGTCTTTTGAAAATAACATGTTACTTTAACTAGTTTCAGAATATTATTATTTTTACAATATAGCTCAATCAATCAAACTTATTGCCCAACATTTGGAGCCATGTAAATCTTAGTTAATTTAGATAACGTTCTTAATTGTTTTGCTTTACTATACGTTATAATTATACAAATTTAAGGAATGCGATATAATTAATTTATTTGTTGAGAGATAAAAATTATGAAATAATAACTTATAAAAACTGTAAATACATATAGCCTTAAAATAAAATACTTAAGTAAAATTTTCACTTTTAGTCGATTAAATAAAAGTGGAGAGAAACTTAATAACATTGCTATAAATATTTTCTTCATTAATATGTTATTATTTTGTAACAAAATAATTTCTTTAATTTAAATTGAACTAATTTGACAAACTATTACTAATAGGTTTCCTTACTTTTTTCAAATGATTGAATTAATTTATTTTAGTTTCAAATACCCATTATTTGAGCATTTACATATAAAAAAAATGCATTATTTTTTTTTTAATCAGAAGCAAAACCACAATTTTTCCACAGTTTCATAAGGATTATTTTACCACAGATAATTTTTATTACATCAAATATTTCTCTGTAGCATCATAGGATCATGCTTTAAAAAAATGGTCTTCAAAATTTCAAGAAAAACTATTTTAACTCTTTTGCTGTTTGACACAGGATTACTATCAGTTGTACATAAACAATTAACTAATTTTCTTTCACGAGTTTGAAAAATAATATCTGCAAAAATTCCAATTAAAAGAATTAAAATGCGGAAGTCGTTGTTGAAATATGTTAGAAGAAAAACATTTAAGTTAATTTCGTATCATTTAAACTCATACATACATCGGACTTTTACGTTAATGTCATTATAAATTAAAATCCTTAAAGATTAGCTTAAAATCCTTGAAATCCAATCATTTGAAACAAAATAAGAGGATATTTTCTGTGGAATTATTTTTGAGACGTATAAACTTTAAAAATTAAAAATATAAAATATAATCTCGATAATTCATTTAAACCATCCTAAAACAGCAAAGTCCTCAACTCTTCTACTAATCAAGACACTGCTGCTTTCCAGGAAAGGAATTTTACTTCCTTATTTTTCATTTCAAATAAGTTAAAACTCATTGTCATTCATTTAATACAATGCATTAATTTGTAATAACCTGTTACATAGCAATGAATTGTTACAATCTGCGTATTTGCATTTTATCTAATTGTTTGAAGTTTTACAAGGTTTTCCAAAATACAGAAGTTTATTTTAATTACGAAACTAAGGAAGATATCATGTGTCCTCAGGAGGTAACTTGAGGTTAACGAGTTAATAATTTTTCCTACCTTATTACACTTGTCAAGCTCTTTCCTCTCTGACAACGTAATTTGTTGCCTCAATCAGTTATTTTGTAATGTAAGGCAATGCAAGGAAATGTTTGAAATTGTTAATTAGTAAATTCTAAGATTTGATTTAAGTGTTTGTTTTCGAATTGATATAAATCATCAAATAATACAGCAATTTAAGTTATAAATAATATTTCATATTCTTAAAAAAGATTAGTTAGCTTGGTATCGAAATATAAAAAAGAAATATTTTGTTATGTTCTTAAGCTTTTTACATATTTTACCTTACATATTCAAATTTAGAGATAAGATTTTTTTTCTATTTACCTTAGAAAAAATAAATATATAAAAAAAATAACAGTTTTTTTTCATTAAAGATTTATTCAATAAAATAGTATTTTATGCAGTGACTGTGGAATGAAACTGTTTTTTATTAATTATATGTAATTACATATATAACTTTCTATAATTTATGGTATTTTATGCTTTGTTTTTTTATGTACGATTATGATAAATTATGAGATTTAAGAATGTTACAAATTTAATTAAAATACGTACTCATAGTTCAGTTTTTGTTTGTCTTAATTAATTTTAAACTTATTAATTAATGAATAATATCTCATTATATTGTATCCATATTCGCATACCGCTTTTCAGAATAATTCTGCATCCTATTTGCCATTGTTCCTCGTCATGCAATTTGCTAAAAAAATGGTATCGCTTAATCAGAAATTCAATTCATTTGCAATAAAAATGGGGTCCTCCGCAAAAGTTAATTAAAAACTTGAAAAGAATAACAGAGTACACATAAACTGCATTTTATTTGGAACAGAGATAGGAAGCATACAATTAGCATGACTAATAATAGTGAAAGAACAGGATGATAATTTTTATCGTCAGTGGTAGTGTGATAAACTCCGAAATCAATATATGAAGAATTCATAGTGGATCTGCTCTGATCAAATTACTGCAGTCTTCAAAACGCCTTATCCACTCTCAGAATATAAATATACACTTTGTATCACAGTTTATTCAACGAAGTGTATTCTAATCTTCTTTATATTTACTGAGTTTCATCCTGCTCTTTGTAATTCTATTTCTTTTTTGTTTCTGTGAATCCAATAATGAAATACGATGCTCACGGTTCCCGAATTCCAATTTTCAATAAAGTAGCGAAAGGGACAATTGATTTTCCAGGAAAAAAGGAAGCGGGGAGGATATCCAGGACATACAAAAGAACATTCCTTACTCTGAACTTGTCCTGCTTCAACGCTTATTCTTCTTTTGACGCTTCTAGGCTTAAATAACTCGAGTAACGGTCCTTTTTTTTTTCTTTCTCTTTCAGAAAATCTTCGATTTAGACATTTTGTTGAGAATCGCCATTTTTGTTCACCGGAAATTTTTTTTATTGATAAATGCTAGTAGCTATCATGATATTTAATAGTACGTTTATAACACTCAAATTCACTTCAAGCGATTTCAAAATATTTTTGAAAAAAAGAGCTATTGCGTTCGAAGTTCTTTTTTAAAGTCGAATAATAGCAATTTGATAATGAAAAAAAAAAACATGAAATAGCGAAAAGAAAATGGTGAAAAAATATTTAGGAATTACTATTATTATTCCAGATATAATGGTTTCATATTTTACTTTATAGGAATCTGAGCACTGACTATTTTGTATCTGAACAGTTACATTGAAACTAATTAAGCATAATTCTAATTTACAAAATTGTATTTTTAAACTATAAAAATTTTCAAGAATATAATTAGATGCTTGAAGAATATTTTATGCAAATGAAATGATTTTAAAATAGATTTTATTATTGTTGTAAGATAATACAATAAAAATATTTTACTCTTATAATTAATTTAAATAATAAAAGAAAGAACTGAGTTTTTCAACAAGTACAGTTTGTTGTTAAAATATAATGGATTTTAGAATGACATAAGCATGTGCTTAAAATTTGGAAAAAAAAAGTTATTGATTTGAATTTATATATACTGTAGTAGAAATTTCAAAAATATCTATTATAAGTTGAATATACATTCATTTTGATTAATTATTGCTACGAATTTGAAATAATTATTGCTATTCAGACCTATATTGCTCAAGATATTAGCAGCTTTATATTCAATAAAATATGTTGAAAATGAACATTTCTTTTCTGATTTCGACTTTGTAATTTGTTTAAAATACGACGAAATCTTTATGGGTTTTTTTCTATCAATGTTACTCTCAAAATTTTTGTTTTCTGGGAATACTCAAAAACTTCATTCATACCAAAATGTTTAGAGATCTATAAACAAACAAACAAATAAAAATAGTAAGTTTTTCAACAAAATTAATAGCTATAGAGTTATTTTTATAACTAAAATAACAATAAATTTTTTATTATTAGATTTTTATTCTTATTTTAGTTTTTAGACATATTTAATGTTAGTTTAGCTTATTATTATACTGATTAATTAATGTTAAGAATGTAGGTTCAAGAATTCCAAAGCAGAAAGAATTCTTCCAGAAAATCGTTGTTGAATTTATTTATCAAAGACTTAAGAATTTGAATTCACTGTCATTCGTAAGTTCTCTTCTCAAAGCAAGTTATCATTTGCAATTATATTGCTTGAGTTACTTGATAGGCAGGTTCATTCAAGTTTTATATAAATGGTTTACTGAATCAAACAACGGTAATTTGATCAATTGGTAACTTTCCAAACCTTTTCAATACACACATTCTCAAATTACACTTTGAATTTTGATATTATGACGTCTTCAAGAATAATTGTATGGTAAAAATGACAGTTCAATAATTTCATTGTAAAATTATTTGAATAACGATAAGTTAAGATAGACATTAACGCAATTCTAATTTTTCAACTGATATTATTTATAAAAGAGTACTGAAAATATGAAATATGATACAAATTTTGAGGTTTTCTTCCATCTTATGAAGTAATTCGGTTTTTCTATCACAATTATATTTTTGAAACATACGTTAATTGTGGTAATATGATACATTTTATATATTTTTAATAATTCATATTTTTGTAATATCTTCAAGCTAAACAAAATGACAAAAGAAAAATATATTTGAAAAGCCCAATTACGTAGATATAGTTACTTAAAAAAAATTTCACTTTTCAATAGACTTTTGTGTTGAATAAAATTAGACTTTTATAAGCAGTATGAAATTAATGTATTTTTTCCTAGTTAAAAACTACTTAATGACTAGCAAAAAATATAATTCATTTCGATTTTGAACTAAAATTAGCTTATTAGAGTGATTTATGAGCAAAAATTAGAATGCAGGATTAAATTAACTAGAAATATACACAAATTTAAGCGCTCATTACCAAAAAGCAAATGAAAATGAGACAAAAATTATCATCATAACTTTATCTTAATGAGGAAATGTAAATATTTAAAAATTATTTCTCCAAGTTTATCTTCATCAGCAATACAAACAAAATATTAATGTGCAGCTTTCATTAAAACCTTTATTATTTGAAGCAACAAATGCTTAATAATTACTCTTAACTTCTTACAATTTTACCTATTTAAAATTTTCAAGACGCGCCTAATCTTTAACTAAAGGTCTTAACTAAATTAGACAGGGACTACTTTCAAAATCGATTATGCATGCGCATACAAACGGATAATTAAAAAACAACTTAATTAGATATTCATGGCATTAGAATGTAGATAAAATTTGTACCTTAAGTTCCTTAATTGGGTGACTCTAAGTTTTAGCTCTTAAAACTGGAGTGTTTCTTTGCTACCTTACACGAGAACAATCAATGATAATTTCAACTCCGCCGTCAACAACAAAATCTTCATCGGTCTCACGAAGTCTGCTGTTGAATATTTAAAAACCAGTCGATGCAGCCGTAGTTTTAATTGCCTCAAAAGAGTACCTTAAAATATCCAATTCTGGAGATCAGGGTGTGCATAGTTGCCTGAAAATAATTTAATCTAACGTTCGGTGGCCGAATTTCCTTGAAAGAAAACTTCTCTTCCTCTCTGTCTCTTTTCTTAAACTGATTAGCAGCGAAGCTTGAAGGGGAGGGGGACTCTTTTGTGTACCAGAAATTTCAATTACCTAGGTACTTAAAGACTTGAGACAGAGCCGCTCCGCAAGATTTACCTATTGAATAAATAGTTTATTTCAGGGGGAGGGGACATTTATAATTTGGGACGTTACTAGATGTGTAGTTTGAAAACTTAAGGGGGTGAATGAAAAATTGCTCATTGAATGTTTATAAGGTTGTGAAGGGACATTAAATATGTAGTGTACCTCGAGTGTATCTGGATAGCTTTTTCAAGAGGTGTACAGATCTCTGTGGGAACTCCTAACTTTTAAAATGAAACAAATTAAACTAAATTTAAATGTTTATTTTTCATAGAATCTTACTTGATTTTCAATATTTTTTCCTACTTTGATTAAGCAGTCTCATTATATTATAGTTTTGAAAAAAAATTAAACAAAATTAATACATGTAACCTTAATTTAATATAAAGTATATTTCGTGCAAATAAAGACAATGTATAAGTATTAATCAGAATTTTATCGTTTTAACCCATATGTGTCTTATAAGTCAATCCTCAAACTATCAATGGCCTATGAATTTAGTTTAGATCAGTTATTATCATCTGAAATACATTTTATTTTCTTGCATCTGCAACACTGTCTATTAAAGAACTCGCGCGTGCGTGCCAAATTACGAACACACGTGTATTTCTAACAAGTACCTCTCCCAAATTTTTGAAAAGTGTGGAATTATGGATGACCCTGAAGATGATTTGAGACTAGATACTGATGACAGAGCAGAAACCGACTTCCTAAGTGCAGAAAGAGACCCATATGATGAGTCTCTCAATGAAAGTAAGGATGTACTTGAGGAGCTAATTTCTTCAGATGATGAATGTGCGGAATTTGTAAGTTTTTAAATACAATGATAAGTGATTTGCTTTATTTTATAATGGTGTTACATATATATGTGTGTGCAAATTTTAATTTTATTTTTTTCGTATCTATTCAGTGAGACGACACGGGATTTTGGGGAATTCTTTATGATACAACAATTGTCTTATCTGTGGAAATATACAGTATGTATATAGTATAAGACACTAGACAAAGCACTCTAATGGTCATAGTTGCAAGTTTCGTAGTAGGTGATATTTTGCATTAGACGCTAGTTCGAATCTTGATTTCGTTGTACACCTATTGTGCAAAATTAAAGGTCCTATAGCAATACATGTTAAATAATACTGGGTTTCAAAGTCGTTTCGCGATGAAGCAAAAGAATATATTAGCAATGGTGTCGGCTTCGTCACTGATCAAAATTGTTACATTTCGTCAACAACTGTCTTTTGAGTTGTCTCTAGTATGACTGCAACAAATGACAACTTTTTCCATTTTTACTTTTTGTTATTTTGAATATATAATATAATAGACATATCATGGGTAAGACACAGATTTGAGTAAATTTCATTTATTTACTAGCACAAACTAAATATAATCACAATGATAGTTATATTAATTTGCTTGCTTATCAAAATTTTATTTTGATAGTAAATGGTAAAACAAAATGATGAATTATTTTTTATCTCTCTTTTCATAAAAATATTTAAAAAAGTACAATTCTAAAATATTTGTAAAACCGTTACATTTATTGACTATTATTATATTACACTATTTTACATTGCTACTTTTTGTTCTTCCATACAAATTTAAAAACATCACATCAAAACATTATTTTCGATTCTTTACAAGAGAAATATATGCTCAGAAAAATATTTAATTCATTACCCAATCGAAGAAACAAGTCTGAGACAATCTATCAATCCAGTATCAATATAATGGGAAAAATAAAACAAAACCAGACCCAAATTTAGGAGATACGTTGATCTGTTGAACAATTGATCCGCTGAAATGGCTGCGTCTGGAAATGGGCAGGGAAGAAGATTTTATCATAATAGCGGAATTCCTCCTTGCTAATGCATTCGCTTCATTCACTTGACATCACGAAAGAAGACAAATGACTTTTAAAAGTTGCTTTCGCTAGACTCGATGCATGGATGCAAAAGAAATGATAGATGTGAAAGTAAACAGATCGTTTTTGATTATTTCTGAATTCTATGGAGCTTCATGAAGGAACTGGAAGAGGTTCTTCAAAAGTACGGGAAGATATTTACAGTATGATAGACTGAGCAAGGAAATGATTCAACAGTGAATGGATTATAGAATTCAACAATGCATAAGAGATCCTAACTTTTGATTGGGTGACAGGCAAATGAATTCAGCGCTCTCGATGCAGCTTATTAAAATTTTATCGTTTAAAAGAATATAAGTATAAGAATTTTAGTAGAAATGGAACGATTATGATATGATTTTTCGGTCATATATTATTTCAGATTGTTACTATATAATTTTAAAACAAGATTGTGAAAATTATTTCGAAAAATAATTTTTGGTCAGGATGTCCATAACATATTACTTTGATAATCTTAAGCAAATTTTATAAGCAAGTACAATATGTGAAAATAACCACCATATTAAGAAAAACTTATTTCTTAAAATATAAAAAAGTATTGCCTTAAAAAGTTCATATATATATATATATATATATATATATATATATATATATATATATATTAAAACTTGAGTCAAAAGTTGTATTTTAATATTAGAGAGAGACTCTGGTTCAAATGAAATTAACTGGGAAAAAAATTCAAATTGCGTTGAAAGAGAAAGTACATTAAAATGAGATCAGAATTTCTATTATAATTGATAAAAGACATTTACATAGATTTCGTCGGATAACACGGTTGAGTTAAGCAATGACCACGACCATGGTGACGAATTTGGTGACTTTCGTGACAAATCGAAGATCTCGTATTTTTCCAATATTTACATTGGAAAAAAAAATTCCGGAATCCTCTCTGTGACGTTAAACCAGTTCTGGCAGCTTTTAATACGTGAAATGTGAGTGAACCTGCAAAATTGATCTGAGTCTGCCTTTGAAGTGCAGATTATTTCATTTGAGATTTCGCCGCAGTGCGAAATAATAAGCTGGTGAGATGAAAGTTATTGAAGGATTATATATATATATATATATATATATATATATATATATATATATATAT
>BMAW01105872.1:803558-846231 GCA_019974015.1 Nephila pilipes | reverse complement strand
ATATATATATATATATATATATATATATATATATATATATATATATAACCAAATGTCTTGCCATACAAAGGACAATTTTTTGTAACAATATATACTATTCATGGGCTTCGCAATGATAAGTGACAAAGGGACAAAAATCAATTTTATTATCGAATTAAAAAATAGTAGATTCTCTGCATCATTAAAAATAAATATAAATGTCATTAAAGATAACTGATACGCCTATACATTTCTCACTTTTTAGTAACGTAAATCATATTTTAATATTAAGATTTCTGTATATTCATGTAGAGTATATCACATTAATGTTCATAAATAATTAAGGATAAACACTTAATTATTAACAACTGTACTTAAATTTGTAAACTGTACATTTCACTTTAGGTACACTTTGCACAAAATCCATTGCATATATAATTTTGAAAATCTAAAGACATAAGATTTATTACACTGAACACAAATATACTCTCAAAACTTAAATTAAATAATTTTTTCTAAAAGAATGATTTTTACTATCCAAAATTCCCTTAACTAATATGCGAATATTGTGTTTTACTTAAAATTTTTGAGAGTGTATCGAAAAAATTTTACATTCACTTTATAGAAAATAATTTAATTTCATAATGTGGATAAGCATCAACTAAATGGATACAGTAGCTATCGAGGAGCGTTACTAGAATTGTGATACAAAATATGTTAAGAAAACTGTAGATAAAGATGTTTTCTATGGAGTAACTGAATTGATTATAATTTCAAATTTCATTTTTCAAGAGCTTTATTTATTAATTTCTCATAAACAACACATTTTTTGAATCAGTGAAGCCCCCAAATTTGCACCCTTTAACACCCTAAATTCAAATTTTAAGCCTTTTAATGTTTATTTCCTTAAAATAAGAGCAATATCACCAATAAAGAATAATTTTTAGCTACTAAAATCACTAAACTCCACCTTTGATACTACCATAACATAAAAAGTATTAACTAATATTCAGTAAAATCTACTATTTCATTTGATGGTTCGATGATTAATCCTTTTATTTAGATATTAATGTATATTTTAGTAGTGTCGTAAATATATTCACCGTATCAAATGAAATATATAAATGAAATAAAATATATATATTAGTAATGATGATATAAGTGCAATGAAATATTGACAAGAATTTGTCAATCGTACACAAATCATGAAGTTGGTCTCTAATGCTGAAAATAATTCGCGAATATACTTTTGAAGTGGGTATCATAAACTGCATATATCAAATCGATTTTCTCTAGAACCCAGTTATACATAATTTAGTATTCCAAATGTAAAACATTTGTGATAAAACAAGGGGATGTACTAATGACGGTGCATATAACATTTAAACATTACCTATAAACATGCATGTGAGATTGTAAGCCATAAATAATACATCAAGGCGTCTATTCTATTCCAGTCAAAACAGAATCATTTTAATGTTTCGAAACTGCAGGTGGTCATATTCCACGCAACGAACATAAATCCTAGCTAGTTAAATCCAAAATGTAAATATTTTGAAAAGCAACTCCTTTCTCTTTATCTGTCAGTAATTCCTTAGCGTTTTCATTGCTTCTCTCACAGCTTTATAACAGTCATTTTTGAACAAAAGAAAGTCATGCAATTTTTCGCATCTTTCTCATTGCTTGCTAGACTTTCGATTATATTCGAAGTTATTTCAGATAAAGAAAGTCGGCTAGGAAGAGGTGAGTGAGTGTAGAGTGTGGGGGATATACTGTGTAACGCTTCATATCGGGCTGTCACATTTCCCTTAGCGTTTGTTTAGTGTTGAAGCGACAGGGCGTGAGAAATTTTTTGACATGTCTCAGCACGTTTCTATTGAAACATCTCCGATGGTGAAATGAAAAAGGAATGGGAAGAAAGAGGAGCAATTTTTCTTGGTGGAAACTTAATATTATCAAATAAACAAACGAAAAAAGAGGAAATCCTCATGTTGGTTTCCAGAATGATTTTTCGTTGGCAACGAGATAAAAATAATAAGTTCTAGTTCGAGAATTAAACTCGAATTGTTGAATTCTGGAGAAGAAAATGTAATTATAATGTTTATTTACATATTTAATACGTTAAAAAGAAATAAAAATTAGTTTTAATTGTAAAAATTAATTTCAAACTGTTTTCAAAAGGTACTTTCAGTAACGTTTTAATTTTGTAAGGAAAGTTTCAGAACAACTTTTATAATATATTAATGCAGTAACAGATAACTATTTTTTATTAGAATGATACATGAAATTTCAATATTTCATATTTTTCTTATTTTGTAATTCATTTAATATGAAATATTTTTTTTTAAAATACAGATAGTATTGCCAATAAATCATTACCTTTTTCGAAATGCATGATTGAAAATAAAATATAAAATCAAAGCACCAACACTTGTCAGACACCCGAATAATCCTAGTATGATCAAAATATTTAAGTAAATGAATTTCTTATAAGAGTAGTAAACAAACTGAGAATAGTAGTGGTGGTGAGAGAATATATAAGATTAAAAACATGTCCGAATTCTGTAGTCTTATGCATCGTACAGTGATTACATATTGCATTGGAATCATTGTATGAAGTTTTGTTACATATAATTACCGCTAAAAATACGAAAATCAAACATACACATCTACTGAATGTATTTCTTTTATACAGAATGAATACAGTATTATGTCTACAACACATTTTTGCGACACTAACTTCATTATTTATTATATATTGTAATTCGTTCACGATAAATGTTGATTGAGTGAATGCAGTACTTTTGTATTTATACTTTTAATATTGAAATACTGCGAAATATTCTTTTTTAAATCAGAATTTTTTCTTGAACTATATTTTTTTCAGTAGCGATGTAAGGAATAAATATTTCTATTCCCAAGCAATTCAAAAAAAAAAAAAAATTCCACACAATAATATTTATAACACAGAAATATTTTCAAATTTCAATACGAAAAAGAAAACAGGTATATATATTTATAGACAAAACTACAATACGTGATTTAAACATTTTCATAAAATAGCTCTTTAACAAAACGCGAAGAAAATCAAAACTTTAATAAATAACAGATATTTAGGACAAATTAGTAATCACACTCAGATAATTAAAGTTTATAAATGTTTTTTGCTTCAATAATTACGTACATATTAACGAAGCACACGAAGGGATAATATTAAAATTTAACCAAATCTAGATTTTTTTTTCTCCTTTGTACATTTGCTACATTTAAGTTTCCTTGAGTTGAAAATTAAAAATAAAATTTATTTTAAGAGTATTATTACAATTTAATTTTGTAAATCTATAAATATTTTTAAAATTGTTGTAAATATAAAAAAATTCATCCTCATTCATAAAACTGCAAAGCAGCTTAAATATAAGAGGATGGACTCCCGTAAAACCGATTTTTTTTTATCTGTTTAATAGCTGATTTTCTTTTTATTTCCATTGAAAGAGATTTTTCATTCGATAACTTAATTCCATTATACTGGGTAAATTAACAAATAAAGAAATGAAATTAAATGAAGCCGATATATTTTAGGAGAGACATATAATTAGAATGTAAGGAATTTGTAAAACAAGTTATTATCTGAGAATTTAGTACGTAAAAATATGTAATGGGTTTATTTCTGAGAGCTAAAGAGGAAATTCAAATTAAGTTAAAATGGGGAGAGGCGTATTCTCTAAATAAAATTCATCTTTTGGGGAGGAGTTCCAGTGTTACTACATTTATATAAAAATCTTTATAAATATCATTATTTTAGAGAATTTCTTTAAATATTTGAAAACTTTTAAAAGAATCTAAAAATTTGAAAGTAAAGTTTTTTTTTGTTTTGTTTTTGAAAAAGAATTTTCAACTAAGCATTTTTCAGCTGAGAATGAGCACGAAATTATATAGGAATCAAAAGCATTTATGTAATTTATTTCCAACACTTCATTCAAGTTATTAAAAATTCAACAGTAATTTATTTTAAAACATATTAAGAAAACGAACTCATACATTAAAAATACGAAAACATTTTTCTGATAATTAAAATGGCCAGCAGTAAACCTAAATTAGAAATTGTGATTTAAAATCTTTCCCACCTGATTTAATATTGGAATGTTTGCATGACGATTTTCATCATAGACCATCAATGCTGTTTTCCGACATATTATGGAATACAATCTGCATCGATAAAATCTTCCCATCTCAGTAAAGCTCTCGAAATTGAGGTCAATTGAACTACTATCGTACCATTTATGTAGATTACCCACATGCATTGGAGAGCGGACCCTACTAATCACTTAGCTTCCACAAATGCAGAGCATTTTAGTGTGGATGTTCTGTGTCGTGTTACATCATAGCTGAACCCACGATTTGCACATACTCTTCTACAAAGATTACTTCCATCTGGTATAACAGGGAAATCTGTTGAAAGGCATTCGTGCATGTTGCGTGGGAACTTGTGGCTATGTAGGCGCTCATTTTAATAGAGTTCCTGAGGAATTGTGAATGTTTATATTTTGCGTGAGGTAAGCTGATGAATGGAATAAATTTTTTCGTGCTGATAAAGGGATTTAGATGTCATTATTTATAACATTTTCCTTATATTTGTTTCGTGAGTAAATCTTAAATAAAATTGTACAACAAAGCGAAAAGCAAGATTGTAATGAGCTATTTGAATAATGAAAATCCAGTAGGATAGTAACGTTACTTAATGACCTTAAGAAATTGTTTACTGACTTCAATCAGATAAATTTTTGGTTTTAAAAATTGTTAAGTACAATAAAAGCAGTGAAAATGGAAATAAAAACTGAAATATTTTCTGTTGCAACTATTTATCTTTTCCATAAAAATATGAATATTACATCTTAATAACAAACTTATAAATTTTTTCTCAGATAAATTATGTTTATCTCTCTCTTTTAATAATATCTAGCTCAAAATATGATTAATTCTACTGTATAAAAAGACAGGTATGAATATTGAAGATCGGATTTCATTTGTCTTCTTCGTACTTCTCCCTTGGGCTTAGATTCTGATTACTTGCAGATTATATTCGCGGAGTAGTTACATAAATGCCAATGACTACGATCCTCGTAATTATAATTCATGGTTAAGAGGCAATTAAAATTTTCAAATTAAGGAATCAAATTATATTATGAGGACAAATAAGAATACAAAAATAAGAATCAAACTTATCTTGCATTGTTCAGAATTATTGTTACTCGGTGAACAAGTAGTCATGTTCACTATGATGAATTGATCCGTTATGATTAGAATGTATCGTAAGCAACTTAACGATAGAAAAGACTTAATAAAGACTACATAAACACCGGAATAAACATCAATATTAAGTTGAGTTTATACTATAATTTATGTTTTTAAAAGTTTCAGAGAAGGTTTTTCTTTGAATTTTCACAACAAATATGATGTTAATTGCTTAAGTTTATCAGTAAATAGTTTGGGGACATCACCAGAGGTTAATAAATAATAAAATTAAGGTACTTATTATGCATCTGAATACACCCAAATGCAAATACAGCTTATCTCTAACATGTCTATACTAACAATTCAACAATTTTACAATTAATAAAATTCATAATATACAGTAAAGTAAAAAAGATTTATACATGTATAAATTAACTAATAGAATATATCCATTTATTCCTAATACACAATTAAACGAATTTTCTTAAAAAACCAGTTTCTTTCGCTTCACGATTCTTTTAAAACAGTTAAAATACAAGAAAGAATTCTTTCAATAAATAAAATAAAAAAGAAACAATTTTAACATTCTGAATAGCACAGATAAGAATTTATCTTAAAGACAAGAAAATCCTCCGTAATTGCTTAAATAATTTAGTAGTAACATTTTTAAAGACGCACGCGAATTGTAATACATCTTAAAGAAATGTAATTAAATGCTAAGTAAAAATTTAATTAAATGGCTGCATTCATTTGTTCATAAGACTGTTTAAAATCACGATAAGGAATTTCAGATAAGGCTAAGTACAGGAGGAAATTACTTGATAAGTATTATCAAAATTTCAAAGTTTATTAAAAGGAAAACGTATTTAATGCTTTATTTTTTAAATGTAACATTAAGGTTGTAATATAATTTTTGAGAAAAAAAATATTTACTCAAAAATGAAATATACGTTATAGATCCAAAAGTAAAAAAAAAAAATCCTTTTTTGATGTCTTTCAAAGATTTCGCTAGGTATTCACAGATAAAATGTATATGTGCATTGTTATTATCGTTATTGTTACTTTAAGAGCCTCATAAATCATGGTCGTTTTTATAAGTGAGGAAAAAGATATTTTCCTCTGTCAATGTTAATTCAAAATATACCTCCAAAAATATAATCCTAATGTATAATCACCACAAAGATTTTCACTATTTTATTTGTGGCCAGCGCATTTTAGATTTTTCATACGGGCTTAACATCATCTAAACAAGGTATAACAATAGAAAGTATGTCTTCACGTAATACTGAAGCTCAAAACACCTTAGAGAATATGAAAAGATTTATGACTGAAAGATAAGAGCATAGAGATATAAATCTTTCCTAACATTCAAATGGAGCAGAAATAAACGAAAATTGCCGTAATGTACTTTCTTTCAGAAATGTGAAGTGTTAGGTGATGCTACCACGAGAAAAATTCCTTTTCATCCAAAAAAAAAAATATATGTAAGAAAGATATCACATCGTTCTTTGAATCGATGTACATTTTTCACTTATTTATTTTCCATTGCGTTTGAAGTATACTACCCAGAAGTACATATTTAAAACATTGACGAGCCCTAAGCCCATAAAATTAAAATAAACAAATAATTTTAGAAAATAAATGTCAAAAGGTGTTTAAGAAATTCTTCATCCTTTCCATTCACTATAGTTTGTTTATTTGACTTGAGGAATAATTTTTCACAGAAATCTGTTGTTGTTATTTAAATAACAAGCATTAATGTCACTTAGCAATGTTTAGTATTTGATGAATACATATGATTCTCAATTGCATGCTCTTGAGAGATATATATTTCCATAATATTCATTTTCCACAACTTTTCTCATTGTTTATTTTTAAATATTCAATGCTACAATTTACGTAAAAATTACTTAACTAGAGTACTAACTTATAAAATATGGATATTTTTGAATTTGTTAAAATTTCAGTTAATCACCATTAAGAATGATAAGAATTTTATTCATTTATGTAATGCATTTAGTGAAAAATAATAATTTTTATAAAGCACGCTTTGATATTTATTGAATGACTAACCATTACAATTTGCTATGGGAAACCTGTTAAACAGTGTTGCATAAAGTTTCATGTGTGATAAATTTGTGATATTGTTACCTGTGTGATATCGTTTTTAAAGATAAGAAATTCATAGATTTAAAAAAAAAGTACAGGAAGAATTTAAATTTAATTATTTAAATTTAATATTTAAAAATAATTTCTTAGTGTTTAAAATAAACTTAGATTTCCGAAGAGTTGTTTAAAAGAGTTTATAAAATGAAAACTAAAAACTTACAAATTGAGTATATATATATATATATATATATATATATATATATATATATATATACATATGTGTGTGTGTGTGTGTTTGTCCACTCAAATTATAGAAGGAATATACTATTTGAGCTGAGAATAATCAAACTTGAAAAAAGACAGATGCCAATATATAACAATAATGGAATACAAATAATCTAAACAGTAGTGTATTGTAAGATAATTCAAAAATTGAAATAATTTAACGATACAACATTTGAAACCAAATTAGATATGAAGCAAATATTGTTCCTAATGTAAAATAAATATCTTGAAAATACAGTAAAAGAAAACTACATCATGTTAATGTTACAAAATCTGATTATATTCGTTTGTCCATAAAAATTGAAAAAAAAAAAAAAAAAAGGCGCATAAGCAAAAACGCTATCGTATTAAGCATAAGTTTCTTTTTTTTAAAAAGCACTGTTATTTGTATAAAAATGTTTTTTATTCATGTATCAGTGGTATATTTCCGTTATTATTTTTGTAAGCCAATATCTAATTATGCTTCACAGCTCATTCGTCTGTGAAAACGAAACGCGAAACGAAAAAGGATAAAAAAAAGTTTCATATTCATATAGATAAGTTTGACTTCCATAAATTTTGAATCGTATTCACTTGCTCATAAAAAAAGTTTTACAAGTTTGCCTTCAATTTTCGATAAGAAATATCAAAATAAATTTCGAATACACTGAAAGAGCCCACCTTTTACTATCAGAAAGGGTTTATTTCTCAGTGCAATTGAAAAAATATATCTCACCTCTAAGGCCGTAAAAGGACCCAACGATAAATATATACACCACTTAAATTTATCGTTTTTTCATCTGGTTTGTCGTTGGAAAATACTACGCGGTAAAAGATGAAGCTCACCTGAAAATTCTCGATTTATTTCTAAGCGATAGGGAAAGAAAGAAAATTCAAAACTCACGTAAAACTTTATCTCATATCTCGAAAATTCGGTAAAATTGAAGGATAAAAAAAACGTGCGAGTCTCTTTTTTTTCAATGTTTTTTTTTTACACTTTTGATATTTCGAGAGAGCATCCGGCTTTCGATTGTCCCAAATTCTTTACATATCGAATTTTTATCGATTTCTAAACGAAATTTGTATGTTGTTTTTCCAGGGATTCGAAGTCTGTACCTGTATAAGCAATGGTAGTGGTCAATAATCCAGAAATAACTTTTCAGATGTAGAATATACGGTGGATATTTCAGGAGACGTTAACATTGATTTCGAAACACTGCAGTCGGTGTTCGTCCGCAAAACGTACATTTTATAGGGCCTAGGGAATGCAATAATCAATAATCTTTTTTCGGATCGAGTTTCCGGATATAAATTTGTATGTAAATTACGCATAGAAATCGACTTCAGTACAAAGTAAAAGGGTGAAAGGTCCAACACATCTGATTTAATAAATACATGTCAAATATACTTTTAGAATGAAATACATAGGAACTATAATTTCATTTTATTGTCAAATTTAGCTATTTTCATAGAACTTGTTAAAACAAGCAAAGAAAGAATTTTAGAAATAATGAAAATGAAAAAAAGAAACAACTATCAGATTTAAAGTCTATTTATTATTGAATAAGTTTATTAAATGAAAATAATTAATGTACCTTAGCAAAAAAATGCTTTTAACAAAATTGTTTAACTTCAGGATGCAAACACTGCAAGAGTATATAACTTAATATGCCTATTTAGTATCTTTGAAATGTAATTCAATAAAGTATGTACATACTGTATTGAGCTTATATATAATTATTTTCCTTAAAATGTTTTCTAATGTAAATGCTAGAAGGAACATAAAATTTTAAAAGAATGGATAAACTGGTAAAATTACAAAGCAAACAACATGTATTAGTTATTTCATTTTGATTAATCGAATCGTTCAGGGATGACGAAAATATTTATGACAACCCGTAGATATGACTTAGGAAAAATAATTCATAAGTATGATATATATATATATATATATATATATATATATATATAGGTGTAAGGATAATTAATTACAATTTAGATAAATTCTACTCTTCCCATTTAATCTATGTTTTTCTGCCTTACATAACCGAATTTAACGTTGAATGGTTATATTATTTTCTCAGCAAAGATCGCCAACCCTTAAAATTCCAATCATATTTCAGTTCCATTTTAGATCATAGCCCGAACGATTTCAGGCGTTGCCCTCTGAACGAAATCTAAAATAAGGACTGCTGACTTAGCAATAATTAAATTAACTGTACAATCCACCCCGACATTTCTTCTGTCCGGAGCCTATTTGCACTACGTGTAGATCCTACTATTTTTTCCTCCCAGAATTTGATTAAAACAAATAAATAATTTTAACAATTGAAAGTCTTCGTGAATGTTGCCGAGCCATCACACACACACTTTTGAGCCTTAAAACTTTCAACATTTCGTTTCTAATCCATATTTGGCTGGTCATTTATGGTTAATTTGATCTTTTACGAAAATTCAGGAAAAAGAGATAATATATTTGAAGATTTATGTGTAAACACCAAAAGAACTTTCTTGCGAATTTAACCTAATAAAATTCGATAAAACGTATATCACACATTTAGTTATAACTTACCTAATAAAACTTATTTGGCTTATGAAAAATATCATAAATCATCAACCGGAATCTTTTGTGTTAAGTATCTTTTCATCCGCAGCTTACTTCATTTCTCCCCCGGGTAAACCGTAAGGAGGCAATCTTTGATTAAAATCGCCTGGTCCTCAGAAGAAGAATGGCCCAATTATGTAAATTGTAACATGTTCTCAGAAAGGGCCCCACCAATGAAATTATTCCGTTGCAGTTTCTAGTCACCCTTTCACATTTTCCGATAGTGAAATATGCATACTAATTAAGTCAAGATGTATGATTTTTAATCTAAGGATTAGTTGATGATTAATTGCTCTTTGATATAACGGTCATTGTTTAGAAATGCTCAATTTACTGTATTTATATAAATATACATGCAATGTCACCTAGAAGATTTTCTACTGTAAAAGCGTACTGAAAGTCCACTAATATGAATCTTTGGCACGAAATTTAATCAAGAAAGCAATTATTCAATTTAAAGTTTCGGATTATTCTCTATGTGAGTTAATAATCTTACACATTTTCTAGAGTTAGATCAAGACTAATCGTTTGGCCTGACATAAGAGTGAACAATTTTAAGATCATGTATTTTTATGGAGTTTTTGTAAACAAAATAAAATTTTCTTAAAATGTAAATAGAGAAATAAAAGAAAAAGATTAGTTTAAAAGAAATAAAAATTTAAGCTGCTCGTAATTTTAATAAACAAATTTAAATGCGTTAAGCTATGAAAATATTGTGTATAAAAGTAGTATTAAATTTTATAGACTTTGATAGTTTATATGAAATAAATTATGATTATTCATCTCTAAAATATTTTCAGTTCAATTCCATACCGAAATTCATTTTTATAACTTATAAAATGGCCAATTTGATGTGACTGATTATAATCATTCTCAGGTCTCATTCAAACATCGTTAAAATTGGTGCTTGACAGATTAAATGCATTTACATCACCTCAAATAGTATATGATTTCTTGAAGAATTTTGCTCTCGTGGAATTTCTCTAGCCTTCCGCTATATACCTTGTGAAGAAAGTCACAACAAATACAATTTCCTACCTTTACAACTCTTCCCAATTTAGGAGAGTCAATGATAATTCATTCAAAATTAACTCAATTTCATTAGATAATAAAAATTATTTATTTACAAACACTAGTTCCATTGAAATGGAGAGAAAATATTTAACTTTTTTATTAATTTACATTTAGTTTATTTTGACTTACATTTGGTTTTTTTTTACCATGATAAAAGCATGAAATGGCAAGTCTGACTTTTTTTTTCTCAAAAAAAAGTCAGGCATGCCTTTTTGTCATTTTGCACTTGCCATTTGACAAGCACTGAATTTTTTTTCTCAAAAAATTATTTACAAAAAGAAAAATTTAAACCACACATAGATAAAATTTCAAACGAATTATTTAGTATTTTAATGAAATTTTTTTACTTAAAGGATTACATAAATTGTAACCAGCAAACATTAATTTCATTTTCAAAAAATGTGTGTTGAAATTAATTATGGGAGGAATTTTTCTTCAATTTATCCCCAAAGCAATGCTTATAGTTTATGAAAATATATAAATTTAAATATAAATAATTAATTTAATTTTTTTAATTACATAAGTTCATCAAAGGTGTACCTTAAATATATAAAAAATACATTAATTCCATAATTCTAACCCAAAAATTTGAGTAGTCTACAATTAGTAAAATATAATTAAAAGTTAAAATTTGTAAAATAATAAATAAAACTATTTTCTTTACAAATGTTTATAAAAAATTATAGTTCGTTAATAATGTAAATTCTTTTCAGAAGTATTTTATGATTATAACAATATAATCTAATAGTAATTAGAAAACAATGAGTTATTTATAATTTTCAACACCAGTTCCTATTAATTTAAAACTACTATTGACCTGAACGAAAGATTAAAAAATTTTATGGTTTACCACCTTTAAAGATATTTCAAAACAATGATCGATTTTAGGGGCGGAATCTAAATTGAAATTCTCCTGTGAGGTCTCCAATTAACTATTTTTTCTGTTCCTCATTAAAGAACAATATTCTTTTTTTTTTAAAAAAAAATAAATTTTCACTTTTTCCTTTCATGAACTTCCTAAGCATTATATATATATATATATATATATATATATCAAACTTTCCAAATCCATAATTTTCTGTAACGTTACTTTAACCTCTCATTTGGGTGTGTGCCAAATATGCCAAATGAACTAGGACACGACATATATGTTTAAAAATAACCGATTTCAATTAGATGAAATTTTATTTTCTGGTAACACAAAATGCTTATTAGCTTTGATCCATTCACTAGAGTCTTTCCAGATATGGCTATTAGCATGAAAGCCATTTATTTTTAGTGAAACTATTAACTAACAATGCGTACCAAAAAAAAGCTCTCTTGAATATTCTTTCTATTATCTACGTTTCACTATTATGATAATTCACGAACCAATAATGTAATGCGTCGTTTTTTCTTCTATATTACACATAAATATATCACGCAATTATAATTTATTTCTATTGAAAGGCAAATATAACCCATATTTGACTTGCATTACACATTCGCAAATAAATGCTTTCTTTCACAAAGCTCTGAATAAAATAAATGAATTAAATAATTTACAAAATACCCTCTATAAATAAAAATATGAGATTGACATGTCTTGTAAAACATATAAAGGTATTTAAGGATGAAATAACGGCTTAGAAAAAGTATGGAAAGATTAAGCTTTACATTATTCATTAAAGAAAACATCAAGTATATATATTTATAATTTGTGTAATACATAAAATTTAAATATATATGGCTGATAATATATACAATTCGAAATGAATTATTCAAAGTAACCAAAAATTTAATACGTTTTTACCGTAAAATAAATTTAAGGCTTAAAATGTCGAAAAAATACATAACTTTAAATAAAAATACATATATCAAAATGGATTATTTAAAATTTTCGAATGCTGAATAAACTTTTATATGTAAGTAAATTCAGAATATACATATATATTTCAATGTTGATCAAAATGGATTCAAAACAATCGAATATTCTATGTATTTTGAATGCAAAAATGAAAAATAATCAAACTTGGAAATTCAAGCTAATGAATCAAGTATTTTATTTTTAAGATTTCTATTGGTAAAAATTTTCTCCTTCTAACAGTTAAAAATTTAATTCCTTTATGGAAGTAATTTTCTCATTTCTTATGTCATAATCATTTGGTCATTTGTTTTCTAAAGAAACATTGCATTACAAACGATGAAATAGAAGAGGTTACGTTTCCAGACTCTGAGGGCAGGAAAAAAGTTAAATAAATTTTGAAAAGATCACAATCAAGTTGTTTTTCAGATGTGTGTGCTATGAATTTGGAAACACCCAAAAATGAAAATCAATCTTGTTATCGATTTCGAAATAATTTACTTTGGCTACACTGATAAGACTCAGAAAAGGCCTGAAGCAATTCTTCAAAACTTCCTAGTGATAATAAAATATTCTTTTGCAGTGAATAAGAATGATATATACATACGCATGTATAAATATATTCTGGTTCGAGGCAGTTTGGAGTGGGTTTCTGTTCTCCATATTTATTTTCAGGATTGTGATACCAGACAAATCAAGCCCAAGAAACCGATTCTTTTGGTCTGATTCTGCGATATTTCCTCAAAATAAACTTCATTTCAGGATACTTTTCAACTGAATAAGATCAAAAAAGAAACTATAGAAGAGAAGCTGGAAAATTTATTTATTGTGTCGTAAGCACCTGTGCATATGGAATGTATCGAAATCAAAACTGAACATTTCCGATGGATATTTTAGAATATAGCATTTCTTTTACGTTTCATATATTTATTTTTAGTATTCAATTTTATACTCTCTCTAATAAGAAAAACTGAGAAATGAATTTAGCTATTATGTTATGTGTAACGAAATAAAAATATTTCTTTTATCTTGTTAGGGTTGCAAATGAAGTAGTTTCTAGAATGTTCTGAAAATAAACATGGCACTTAACCATTACAATGTTCATGATGAGATATTCTTATATAAAAGAAATCGGGTTTTTTATAGCAAACATTTATTTAAACGATTTTTTGAGTTATTTGGTTTTCTAAGAAAGGAAATGAAAGCAGTCATAATAACTATAAGTAAGAACAGTTTGAGGGAAAACTACGAACACAATTTAAATTGTTTTTCTAGAAATATCTAAGTATCTATTTTCTGTCTCCCTTTTTCATAGCTTTAATACAAATTTAAAATGCATACATTATTATTTTTTAAACCGCATAAATAAATTGTTGCAGATAATTGATTGTATATGAAATTAAATCAATACAATTTAAAAAGGATCTTATGAAACAATACAATCAATTAAAATATTCAGCAGAATTATTATATCTTAAATATAAAGTAGGAAACTCATAGCTATAGTGTGCTTTGTAGGGGTGTTTATGCAAACACGCCCTAGTTTTCTTTCATTATTAAAGAAAAACTTTGAATGGAAGCATTTCTCTGAATGCTTTTAATAGATTAACATAAAACTCATATAAAAAATTAAGTATATACAGGCGTTACAATCGATGAATTTATATATTTATATTTTATCAGAAATTCAAGAAATATTACTGAAAACTAAAATAGGTCACATTACGCATTGCCATTTTGAATTTAAAACAATCAAACAATTCTTCCAATTTTGGCTTTCTTTTTGGAATCAAGAGATTATGAGAATGCAATAAATCACCATGTCTTTCCATTTCTTTTATTTTTACAAGTCATTCTTTCCATATAATAGAAATCTTTACATATCACTAAATTTGCGGAATTACTTAACGTGATCAACGTTATATCTTATGGTCAAGATCTAGTAAGTATTTAACGTTAATGAATACAACTTATAATAAGAAAACTTAAATATTTTAATAAATTTTATTTAGTTTGATAAAGAAAGATAAAAGTCATTTGTAAGAGTTTGGCTACATCCAGAACGAATTAAACGATTTATCATAAAATGAAATTATAATTTATAGAAACTCTTACAGTTAATTAAGATTTCGGCTGAAGAATGTGATTCCGTAGCGAATTATCTTCAATAATTATGATATCTGAATGCTAATTATTTCCGTCTGTATTAATAATTTATCTCTATTTCTGTTTAATAATTTATCGTTTATATTAATTTAAATATCAATGTAAATTTTCGAAAATATATTTAAAACTCACGCAAAAGAGTTATTTCAATTTATTTTAAGTAGTTTAGAGTTGACAAAAATTGTTAGCAATGGAATAATTTATTTTAAATACATAATTAAAGGTTATAAAGGAAAAAAGTTGATAGGTACGTTATTTATAAACAAAATGTTAGTTAAAATGTATCAAAATAGAATTAAATGACTGAATAATGCTGTTGAAGATTAAATTATTTGCTAACACTCTTTTTACGTTGTAAATATTGTTTCATATATAATTTTTGTATGTTTTTATAAATAAAAGAAAATAAATAATCTAATTCTATACTTATTAATGATGACTAAGAAACAAAATATGAATTATTTTGTGTAAATTACGTCAAACAGTTTGAAAGTTTTTTAAACAAAATATATCGATGCATTTTGTAACTTTGTCAAGTTCTTTTATGTTGAACATAATATTTTTGTTGTTTTCAAAGCTATTTTATTCTCTATTTTAGTTTATGTAGTGCAATGTCTGACATGAATAATAATACATGAAAATTTGAGTTTCGTTATATTTCCCACTTTTCTCAAGATATGCTAAATATTTAAATAAATCAATTAAAATTTTAAAAGACAAGGGTAATCGTATAATAGAGCAAAATAACTGAAATATTTTGTGCTTAATTCTCACAGATAACTTATAATGTGGTTGCTATTGACAGCAAAATACGTAATTTTAAGCTACGCTAAACAATAAAAATCAACACCTAATTTTACGAACTTTCTTCTCCAAATTGTCTCAATAAAATATATTAGAATTTAGAGTTTCACTCTTATTCAATGTACAGAAAATCCCTTTACTTAATCCTAAGATAGAATAACCAAGGCTTGAACATTGATGTTTTGAACAGGACCATTCGGCTACACTGAGGTTCTTGTAATCATTTTTATTTAATTTGCATAATATCTTCAAATAATTCTATTTGATTTAGGGAAAACGTGAATGTTCTAGAATCTCACAGAGCAAAACTTTCAAAAACAAATACGAAAGAAAGAAAGATATAAAAGAAATGCAAATTAATATTTGTTTTGCTCTACAACATATGATGCGATGTAGCTACAAAATCGAGTTTAGGTAAGTTTCCCGGATTTAAATTCGCATCGATCACAAAATAGGAAGCATTTTAAAAGTACCTGATACAAATAAGTTGCCATACCAGAAAAAAACATGCAAGTAAAAACTAATCAGATAAATAATGAACATATATAACATCTCACGATTTCCTACCAAAAACAAATGTCTTTTCTGTGCAAATAAATTCTGCTAATCTCTCATAGCACATTTCTGTAGTTAGTTATATCTGATAAGTATAAAAATAATAAACTATGTTAGAATCGTATCATACTCTCCTAGCAAAACACAAAATAAACAGTCACAAAATTAAGAATGCAGCAAAATAATAGCAAAAAGTTTTTTAAAAAAGATGAAAAAATGTTTAATTTATGAAGAAAAAAAATATAAAACCTTTAAAATAAAGAACATCGATATATCTACTTACATTTTATTCCAGTCAATAACGGTTTGCAAGCATAAATCTGTATGCTTAACAACGATCCCATAATAATCTTCTAATCGGGATTTGCAATTACCTTCCGGGACGCATTAACCTCGAAAGGTTAAGCAGAATTTTAGAGTAGGATTACTTCAACTTTTAAAGAATGATTAAGAAAATTTATATTGGTTTAAAGCATAATTATAAAATCCAGGACATCTAATAGAATTGAAAAGGCTTTTCAAAGTTTATCTTAAGGGGTTAAGGATATATATTTATGAGGTTTCAGTAAAAACATAATTAGACTCTTCGTTACGTTCTAAAACGATGCATTGAGTTCTTATTTGCATTCATAATAAATCATACTATTCATAATTATTATCTGAATATTACGAGATTGATTTTTTTAAAAGTTTGTTATATGGTCTCCTTAAAACTTGACTGTGCTTTCATATAAAAATGAACTGAAATAAAAATATTTTATAGAATTTTTTCAAAATAAATTTAAAAATGCAATTTCTTTTAAGATTTTTTAGTTAAATCCAGTGAAACAATATATTTTAATTTATTAATTTTTTGCATTTTGTAAACATATTTCTTTTTGAAACAGTTACTATCTGTAAACAAAGTAAAATTAAAAATACTGACAACGTTTCTCTAGAAAAAATAGGACATTTTGAACTATAAGGAAAATAAATTTATCTGTTAGAAGCTAAAGAAATTCTTAGCTGTAAAAATAAATGAAATTTTAAGAGCACTGGTACGTTTGAAATAAATGCAGCTAATGAGAACAAATTTCGTCACAAAAACGAAGATAATTTTCAACCATGTAAAATATGTTTGCCTCCGGTGCAATTATGCATAATTAAATTAGCCGTAGTCATACGACAGAAAATTATTCAGAAATGCACATGTGATAAATGTTAATCGTAGAGCGCTAACAGAGAGCGGCTTGAGTTTCATAGTGAAATAATTTAATACATTTGATGAATAAGAAATTGTAACAAATAAATGCGTTGCTATTTTTAATCAATTAGTTTTTTTTTTAAAATGAATTGTTAGAATGACATAGAGAAATTTCTTTTAGTAATGATTTTAAACAAAATATGTTATTCAATATTGAATTTGGAGGGAAAAAAATTTAAAAAATTAAGAAAAAAAAAAAATACAGGACAAATAAAGATTAACCAATTCTGAGAAGGAAATGTTTTTGAGATATAAATAATTAGAGAAATGAATGAACATTTATTGTTAAAAATTTAGTGATAGAAGAGAATATTGCGCAATATATATATATTATTTTGCTCCCATTTATTCGTGTTTGGCATGCATTACATAATATATATATATTATGTAATGCATGTGTATATATATAAGTGTGTGTGTGTAATGCACGCCAGACACGAATAAATGGGAGCAAAATACATATGGTGGTGATGACTTCCTCCCCAATCATCCATCCTGATATTACCACAGACAGAGATGCTGCTGAGATTACACTTTTCCCCATCCAGAGGACGCCAACCGCGAATTGATGATGCTTCAGTCGAACCCTCATTGAAAAAGGGGTAAATAATACCCCTTACCAAGCGGAAACTGGAAGTGATGTCAGTATACAGCATAAGCAGTGGAGCAGATGCAGGTCACCAAAACAAGAAGAAAAAGCCGCTTTTACCTCCAGTGTAAATAGTTTGCAATATTTGCTAATATGCATAGCTAAATTTAATTAATTTGTCAAAAGTTGTGAAATAATTTAAAGGCGATTATTAGTATCATCATATATTTTGAACTTTAAAAATGTCATAGTAATAAAATTAGTACAATACTCTCAAATTTATAGCTATTTAAAGTTGATGTAGACTTGTGAAATTTACAATAATCTTTTACTAAATTTGAGATTTCCGCTAGCATAATTTACTGAAAGAAAATAAAACAACTTAACTATATTCAAGAAAAAAATTGGAGAAATATATGATAAAAACAATAATGAAATATAATAATTATACGCATGAAAAGAATTAATGCCATAATGAAATCTTACAATATTTTAGTCAGATTATGGTATTGGACTGAATTAGGAAACAGTGATATTTCGCTTCAAATAAGTATAAAGAAATTTTTTTTAAAAATAATCGTAATATGTTCAACTTATTCATAAAAGTACATAAAACGTGAATTCAACGCAATGTTTTTACATATTTTAATTTAAAATATCTTAAATATGTTATTATTTTCAATGATATCCTTATGAAAAATATCTAATAATAGTGATAATAAATTTTAATGTGAATCACCAAAAGGAAAAGTTAATTTAATTTTTCGTAAATTATAAGCTGTGGTTTAGTTCTTTTTCTCTCAATACATAAAAAATTCAGATTCTCTTCACGAAAGAGTTAACTTCTTTAGTGAAAATGTTCGTGATAATCAAATTTAATCCTCTAAAAGTTTAGCGTAGTCCCTTAATCCTTCTTAATTAGCATTTGAATTATGTTCAAGAAACCACTTTCATACTTTTTAAGTTTCATTTTAAACTTTTAATTAGCTTAAAATTGACTATCGAAAGGGAAAAAATGTCTACTTCGAAATCTTTTTCTGTCTATTATGAAAGTATTATCAGCAAAAGTTTTTAAATAAATTTTAATCAACCAAAGTTTATAAAATTTTGGCTTATATTAGTTTATTAAATTATTACTGAAGAACTCGGAAGCGCTTTGTTTGGGTTGGTACATATATTACCGTTGCATTAATTTGGATGATAAGATACTGAAATGTTCTTTAATATAATGCATCACAAAAAAAGTTCAGAGACGTTTTAAGAGAGTATGTGAATTTATAAGAATATTCAATCAATTATTTCAAAATAACTTTTCGGTTGTTTTTTTATTTCATTACTTTATTTCCTACATTTTGCAATGTATTAACAAACAAAAATTTCATTATATTTATAAAATATGATATAAATAAGAAAAAGCGGTGTTTCAATAGTTAAATATATTTATGTTTGTGTGTAAATTAATGTCTAAAATATCGAAAAACTACAAAATTTATAAAATAGCTTTTAATGTAGCTGGTATAAAAAGTTGTTGTTTTTTCAAAATTATTTTATTAATTTTGTTTTAAAGTGTAATATTAAACAATATTCAATATCTGAGGAAATAATGCTTAATTCTCATATAATTAGCTGAAATATGCAATAGAGGTAGGAATTATAATATTCAAATGTATTTGATGTTCAGATATTTTTTAAAAAAAGATTTGAGATTTGAAAAAAAAAAAAAAAAAAGTGGTTCATTCTGCTTCTGCAAAAACAGAGTGGCTAATGATGGTACGCAGAAGCCCGTATTTCCGATTATATAGAACGGATCCGAATGAAACTTGAAATTTGTATTATGAAGATCACAGAGCTGAGATTAAATCAGAAAAAATAAATAGTTGGAATTCTTACAGGTAGAGGGTGCTGTGTGTGTGAAACCATATAAGAACGTTCAGGAGTAGTAATTATACTTCTAGGGGATTTTGTTTTCTACTCCCTGGTGTTCAGGATATTTAACGTTGGGGCCAACATCATTTCGAACCCTCGACCATTAGGTCCTAAGAAAAATTGTACGTTCACTTTTTGCTATGCTCTAATCAACTAGATTGAAAGGGACTTCTTCTCGTGCTAATTATTAGACCGTTTTAACTTCTGTTGTCGTTGTTAAAGATAGGCTTTATGCTTTAAAACAGACAAAAATGAGCCGTACAATGCCCTAAAGTAACAAGTACCATTTCATGCAACAATTGAAACCAATCGTTTATTCTGCATTGTATTTATTTTATTTATTTATATTTCTGTGTGTTTCATGGCAAGGATGCACAGAGATGAACATTTGCCATCACATATTTTATTAACATACGAGGTCTATTTTCACACAGACATTACGGTGAACGCATAAAACTGCCAATACTCATGCCATGCATCAAAAGCCATTACATTCACCCCATGTAATGTCAATGTATGGAATCAATGTGACTTTCCTTCTGGGCCCTACTTCTTTGATGATGTCACACCGAATGATTTTGCTTCATGTCCAGTCATAAGTGAACATTACAGTAAATTTCTGCAATAACAGGTTGTCCCCCTTAAAATAAAACGTGTCTGTTTGACATCACTGTATCCCTCCTAATTTTTTTGGAGCAACTATTGATATGGCGATACGCTTAAAAACTGCGGATCGAACCAGAGTTCCTGATGCACGTGTTAACTCACGTACCTTACGTGGAACAAACAGCCTAAGTCACCAGATCACCGGAATTCAGTCACAAAGATAAATCGGATCTAAATCCTTATGACATCTGGGTGCGGGATTTTTTCAAAGATCGTGTGTATCGAGAATTTTTAAACAATGAAGCGGAGTTGAAAGCAAACATCGTCCGCCATGTTTGCGTCATTCCATCAGAAGTATTTTGTACTGCTGTTAATGACGCGTTGGTTCATTTTAAATGTTGTTGATTAACAAAGCATACACATCAAGTATACATGAATGTATGAAGTAAAATAAATGTTTCCCCCTCCTGGTTTTGAACTCTCGTTTTATCATTTACTTCATTCTAGCTCCCTCTAGTGGACAAAACTCCAACAATATTTATTTTCCGGTCGAACTTCGTCACCATGAATAGCATATTTATTTGAAATTTTATTCAGATCATTGCAATATAATCAGAGCAACGGGCTCATGAGCACAGTTGGTTTAATTTAAACTACACTGTATTAAAGTTGGGTTTTGTGCACAATATTGTTTACTTTAAAAATGTGCATGTTTTAATTAGTATATAACTTCAAAATTTACATATAGTATCTTAAAATTAGATGAAGTTTTATTAGAAATGTTTAATCTATCTAGGTAGGTAGGAAATTATAATATTTAAATACATTTATTGTGTGTTGAGATGGTCGTGGTAGCTCAATAATCAGGGTCGGTATCTCGGGGCTGGTGTTGTTTCCGTCGGATTGTAGGTTTGAGCCTAATGCTTCTTAGCCGTTGTGTATCATGACTGATACATGTTAA
Source organism: Nephila pilipes (assembly GCA_019974015.1). Lineage (NCBI taxonomy): Eukaryota > Metazoa > Arthropoda > Arachnida > Araneae > Nephilidae > Nephila > Nephila pilipes. Next base: position 824,275 of record BMAW01105872.1, on the reverse strand, counting down.
ATCTATCGAGGCTCCAAGTTTTTCCGAAGATGTGGTGTAGAAGTTTAAAGAAGTAGATACCATCTCAGGTGTAGTTTCAGGTGTCATTTGACTGAGTTTTGAAATTACGAGGTCTGACGCCAATAGCTTTCGTGTTTCTTCTAAGTGCGACTTTAATAAACAATCAACAAAAAATTTGCTTTTAATGATTTTCATTACAAAAAATCTTGCGCTCGAAAAAAATAACGCAAACACCGTTACTGCACAAGTATAACCGTTGTAAAATATTGTTTATTAAAAAATTATGCATCGTTACATAATTTCATAAATGAAGATAATTTTTTACTATTAAATGAAGTTTTAACAGAAATATTTTATCTGTCAGGAGCGAAATTTTTGTACTGGTTTATATTTGAGGAATGTTTATTAATTAATTTAGGTAATTCGAACTTCTTTTTTTTATTCATTGTATAATACACGCTAATATACTATAGTTATAAATTCCTTATTAAATTAAAACGTTTTAAGGAATTAAAAAACATCATACTATTTGCACACTTGAAAAACTATTTCACTAATATTTTCATGATATTTAATATCCAAATTCCAGTACATTTGTATTAATATTATTAGAGTCTTAATTATATGATGTTAATTACTAGTATTTTTGTTTTGAATCGGGAATACACAACATTTTTTTAAAAAATTATTATGGAGAAATTATTTAATGGTCTATTCATTTATTCAATTCTCAAGAGTCTCGTAACAATACGAAGCGTGAAACAACAGCGGAATATTTTTATTTCAAACCAAATCCCTTTCTGTAAAACCTAAAGCTTATTTCTCAGAAACATAAACTATTGCTTTAGATAGTTGGGTTTGGAAGGGAAAAAAAACATTCCTATTTTATTTCTTCTGGAATCAAATATACATCGAAACCACACAGCATTCTCTTCTTTAATTTTTTTTTCCAATTGAAATAACCCGCATTAAATTCATATCCATGACAATGAAAAAAGTAGAGAACAGAGGCACACCAAAAAAATATTGCCTTTGCTAAGGAAAATAAGATGCCTCCTAGGAACAATTTACATTCGCAAAGTGAGAAATGAAAGCTATTTTGGAAGGAAAGTTCATACATTTTCCCCTTTATCGGATGTATTTGGGATAGGTTTAGGGAAATGTTTTTTCTTAGTTTTGTTTTAAACTATTCTGCCCTTTTCGGGCTTTGCCAAAGACGAATTTCCATGTAACTGCCCACTGGAGATCAATACTTATGTTCATGCCTGCCATTTCAAATTTCTTAACTCTTTTTGACTACAAGCGTTTGCTCAAAAATTGATGTAATTTCCTTTTCTACATTATTTGAGGAACTTTTAACTCGTTTTTCTTTTGTGTTTACTTTTCTTCTATGTTTTTCTCTTAGAAATTTAGTGTTTTAAATTATTTTAGAAGAAAAATAATGTTTTAGACACTTTTTGGCCCACAAAATTTAATGTTCAAGATATATATATATATATAGTATGTAAGATATCGAAAAATTATTTATTACAGCATTTTATTAAAATTAATTGACCTCATCTCATTAAATCGCATTTAAATATTTATATTCGTTATAAAAGATACACATCTATATAGATATATCTGTAATCTAAATACTCGTCAGAATTCTCTTTTATCTACCAATAAACATCTCATAACAGAATTTTAGAATTGCAGAAATACATCAAGAATAGAACTGAACGTATTACAAATGTAATTAAAAGTCAATGATACATGTTTTTCTATTTTTTTTTTCTTGTTCCAACATTTTCTTTTCTTGAATTAATTTTATTTTCCTTCAGGAAATCTTAACATACAAAATTTCTTAAAATAAGCTAGAATTATGCAATTATTATTTGAAGTAGTTTAAGATTCTAAAACTTTTTTTAAGATTTATGTTTTTGTTTGTGTTAATATTCTATTGTTGGAAATTATATTCTATGATATTACATCTTCTTGATTAGAATATCAACATTTGGATTTTTTTTTAAAATTGAAATTTAATTTTATTCTTTTAATTGCAATTTTTAAATTGTAACATAATTGTTCCCAATTACATCGAATTGTTAGAAATATAAAAAAAAATGTCGCCCTAAATAAACTAATAATTCATTCAATAAAAATGAATTTCTTTTGCATTTTAAATAATTCAGTTACTCGGAGTGAAGGCAATTTTTTCTTTTCACAGGAAAATAATATTTCTAGAATGTATTATAAGAATTAGGGAATTGCTTTATTATATTATTTTTATAAAGAATTTATTTAAATTTTTTTTTATCTTAAATTGAAATGAAATTGGCCAAATTTTCTTAAAAGGTTTCTGCCTTCTCAATATTGTCTTTATAAGAATAACAGTTGACAGTTTTGGAAAATTATCAAAGGAATAAATGCAATTTATAGGGAAATTGCTAACATTTCTTTGCAACAGAAAATTCTTTCATTAGATCATTACGGTACCTTAAAATGAATAGGAATATTTGAAAACAAGGTATTAACTTAATTTTTGTACAGATAAAAATTTAGAATGAGGCACTTTTGAGAGACGTTATAAAGTACTTTTAAATGCTAATGTTGATATCTGAGTTTCATTTTAACTCCGAAAATATACTTCTGTCTTGTATAACACTTTCTAAACAGTGATTTAAGTTGAAAAAAACATTTAAATAAATTAATTTCGAAAATAAAATCTACTTTTTAAACAAAAAAAACAGAGAAATAAAATTAAATTTCATAAAATTTAAAAAATTGTTGCACAAGAAATGAAAAAACAAACACACATATATTTAATTATAACTAATTAAAAGAATTGCATGAACATTCGTATGGTAATAAAACAAAGTAATCTTAAAAATACTCTCAAGAGCAAATTTTCTTCAAGGTATAAACTTTTAGTTTTATTTACATTTATCTTGAAATTTAATCACATATAGTAAAGTAAATCGTTGTTTCGAATGATCGGAACTAGAATCGTTGCACTCAAATCAAATGAACTAACTGTAGTATCTATGAAGGATTGTAAGCAAAAACTGATGTCTAGACAATGTTTTTTTAAGATCCCAGTCACGTGAATTGAAATCTGGAATCGTTGAAGAAAGAAAACAAAAGACCTCCATATAAAGCAAAAGTTTTCCCTTTAGATAAAACTAAAAAATAAAATTTAAAAAAGCTGCGTATTCGTCATCTAAGCTTATCCAGCTCAGGCTGGTTTTATCTTGTTTCATGGTTTTCTTCTCTTTGAAGTAGAATTTAGATTTAAAGAAACGTACAAATAAAAATAATGTTTGGCCCAATAAAACCAAGAGCGGTGTATAAATTCTACAAGTAACTTCGAAGCAGAAATTTAATTCTTAATGCTCAGTTGAAAGGATGAATTAGCTTGCTCAACAAAATTTTCTTTGGAAAAAAAATTTGCAGCATGCCACAGAATATTTCATGAGCATTATTTATCTTCAGTAATTCTACAACATTCTAATTTATTATATCCATGCAGTGAAATATATCTATTGTTATTGAATATGTTAAATAATTATAAATAAATGTATATCATTATTTCTTGAGTAACTATATAAATTAGTGAAACCTTATTATATAAACTGAGTAACGTATTTTCTTCAATATTTAACTCCACACTCGTCTTAAAGTCTAATTATTTAGTCAATATGTTTAAGACTCCAATAGAAGGTACGTAAGAAAAGGACAATACACTTTGTTATCTTTCAAAATTATATAAGATCGCTCTCTCGAATCCTTCTTAATTCATGTACCTTTTTTTATATTCAGCTAATGAAGTTTTACCTTACCAAATAACTTATTCTAATGCAAGCCCTTCTCGAATATAGCAAATTAGACTCTTATTTTCTAATTAGGTATGACTTCAATCGAATGATTAATTGCGATGATTTATTCCAATTTTCAAATATTTATCAGCTGTCTTCCTTCTCTTTTTTTCCCATTCTATTTTCTTATATATCACTGTCTCAAATTCAATTCACTATACTACTTATCTTCATCTAATTTACCAAATCACGTTTCACTTGGTTGTTAGGAAGTTATAAATGTTTGCAATTAAAATTACGGAAATTCCCCTAGCTTAGTGATCATGATAGCTGTGCAGCCGGGACTGAAGCACGTAAAATCTGAGGGAGGATCAAAGTCTTCCAAATGGTGTGGTGTGGAAGATAGGAGTGAGGAGAGGGGGTGCTAGGTCCGGTGCTAGAGAAGGTTCAAAATTTACACTTTCCGTTGCCAATAGCTTTCCTGTTGCTTATAGTGCTACGTTAATAAATACGAGGTTGGCGAAGAAAAACAGTGAATCGTCCAGCATCACAGCTATATATTGCTGTCTTAAGCAGTAGAAGTATCCACTCGTGACGAAGTGAAATAAGGAAGAAAGCATAAGTGAAGACCAAGGATTAGAAAAGGAAACTTGTCGTGGCAATCCATCCCTTTGGATGTATTCTATGTAATTTTGGAAATATAGGAGTTATTATTGCCCATTTGTAATTTATCTAAAGTAATAAAAAATTCTGTTACACTAACAAATACTATTAATAAACCTGAGTTACTCCTTGTCATCTCTTCAAAAAAGGAATACATCTTTCTCCTACAGTTTAAATTGATTTTTAAAGGGTAATTAAATTATCGAAGTAAAAAGTTTTGAATATTTATTTTTTTAAAGATTCAAACAAACTACATCACTCGATTTAAGAGCATTTTCTTCATCGCTGTTAATATATATTACGTAGAATATTGTTAACATAAATGTATGAAGTATTTACATGCCTTGAAATTAATAAAGTCAACTTTGATTTCTTTTAAATGATAAAAGGCACAATTAAAGCATTTCCAAGAAGTTTTAGTAATGATATCTGACTTTGAAACATTGAAATATTAACATTTGTTAGAATCAAAATTCAGCGGTAATAAGGATGAAATTATAAGACATTTTCTTAGTATAAGGACCAAATACTTTTGAAATATAAATATATTTTTATGTATTTGAAAAAAATATTTTATTTAGTTATATTGTGAATTTTCGTACATAGATTCGAATATCTTTTATAAAAGGCACAAAAATGAATTATTAGTAAATTTTTTCTTTTTAACTATTAATTATGCTTAACAATAAAAAAAAGATAAATATTTATGTTAAATACATAAAAAGAATAATAATAAGAAGAACCTATTTTTCCCCTTCAACTTACCATGAAAAAGGAAATAAGTTTTAAAATACTTCTTAACTCTCAAACGTTCCATTATTCATTTTAAAATAATGAAAATTATTAGGATTAGAAATATTTAAACAATGCAATGTAATATTTTAATAAGATATAAGCCATCTTTTGTGTTCATAAAAGAAAGTATTATCTCTCTCTTATAACATTATGATACCACGTAATTTCCAGTAAGAAACTAATTTTATTACTTAAGCTGGAAATATTCCTTGTATGAAAAAAGCAACAAAAGCCTTATAGAAAAAAAAAAAAAAAAAAAAAAGAATGCAACACAGAAAACCGTCAAAAAATAAGAACTGGATTTCTTGCGTGCATCGATGCAAGAAGTGACACAGTGTCAGAGACAGCTGACATCTCAATACACAAAGGCCGAATGCATATCACTTTCTTGTTGTTTGTTATATTCTTTTGGGGACTTGGGTTGCGTAGTAAACATTTTGACTGCTTAGAAGCATTGTCAATGAGTTTTCTTAGATACACAATTGCTATCTATTGTAAAACTTGTAACATAGGATGTTAAGAAACTTATTGTTTGAAATGTTCCAAAACATTAAATGTTCTCGAAAGGAAAATCTTTTATTTAAAATGAAAAGAGAGAGAGGCGCAATTAGTTTGTTTTTGAAATGGAACGCCTTGTCAGAAATAAGTGTGGTACTATTTAAAATAGTCATTTGAATTTTAGTAATCAAGAAGCTGACTATGGGTTTTGAAAGAATCTTTAGACATGGAAATGGAAGTTTAACGTCTCTCTCTCTCTCTCTATATATATATATATATACATGCATTAATATGTACTTCACCAAAATATTTGTTCTTAGGAAACAATAATACTTTTTTAAAGTCATCTTTGGTGCAATGTTTACTTTTTATTGTACTTTTCAGACGACATAGTCCACACAAAAGGCTGTATGTTATTATGTGCCAAGTTTACTTGCTGTTGTTATTCGTACTATGCATTTCAATTATTTTTAATTAGTTTCTGCAACTGTGTAATTAAAAGTAAAATTATAAAAATTTTCATGAGCCAGATAGTTAAAACAATGAAGTGCAAATATTTTTTACTTTAAAAAAAAGAATTTTTTGAAATTGATCAATGTTTAGCTTAAAACATCAGACAAAAGGAATATTTACAATTTTAGCATGATTCTGATCTGAATTTATGCACATTTTCTGAAACTTAGGTAACTTCAAATGCGTCACTTGCCAAGACTTTTTAATTGCCCAAAAAATACTGTTCATTTACAAATTTTTAAAGCATTTTTTTTCGACTTCTAAACTATTCTTGCGTAACTTATACTAGAGTTCCATATGGAAGATAGATTAGTTAACCGAACAAACATCGTAAAATAGTAATAATAATAAAAAAAACTATGCTCTGCAGAAAATGATGAACAATGTTTCGGATATTTTTTGAAACCTGTCTCATGATTCTCTTTTCGATTGTAGTTATTTCAACAATATTTTTTTTATATTTTCTGTAAATGTAGCGAACATTGCAAGATATTTTCAGAGTATGTCTAAATAATTTTGAGAAAAATCTATTTTCGAGGGAAACAATTGCCAGAATAAAGTTGCTCTTATAACCTTGAAAATGTTTTTTCTGCATTTTCAAAACTCGTCAAAATAGTCTTCATTGTAAAAGTACTCGACAATATTATGATTCAAAAAAAATTATGAGGTAGAAGTTGTATAAGTATGCATCTAAAAATGTTTTATTTCACATACTTTTATACAAACTGTAAAAGAGTACTCTTGACAGTTATTGTAATATAAAATTCAATACGACTTGACATTTTTTTTTTTGCTTTTGCTTCAGTTCCTTCCAGTTCTTCTAATTACGCTATCTATTCTACAACATAGGACATATTTCGAAAGGCCAACCCCTCGCTCCGCACGGGTTTACTCTATTCTACAACAGATAAAATTTTTCATGATATATCTTTCGATATCCCAGATATTTATATAAAATATTGAATTGAATAAGGTTAATACATTGATCTTTTTAGAACTTGGGAAAATTTTCGTTTCATTTATATGTGGGTGTTTAAGAACTAATATTAAAATAATTCTAATTTATGATCATATAATCGTATTTGAGTTTCATTATAAACTGCAATTTCAATAAGAATAAGTACAAGAAATTAAAAAAACCAACACAATTTTATAAATTAACATTTGCAGCACAGAATCTATTATGTAAATTTAACAGATGTAATTCTTTTTTTCTTTCTTTCACTTTGCGTATTTCAAGCTCCATTTGCGATCCTGACACCAATGAATCGTGGAACGGGCATTCGATGAATAAATTACTGAATCAAATGAACAGCTGCAGTTAAATTAGTAACTCTATTTCCCCTTGATAATTGACTCAAAATCTCCTTTTTTTTTCTCTTAACTCACCTTAAAGATTCTTGAGAAAACGATTCTCTTGTAAAGTACCACACCATTACGTGTATGTCTCCCCTTTCGAATGATCCGATGGTAATTTCCTTAAAACGAGTGCGGTCGGTGTGGAGATTGGAAACGTTGTAATTTTCAAATACTTTCTTGAAAATTCATCGCACACTCAGTATGGGTCCTGTGCTCCTCACTAAGTCTTCTGCCAGAGAGTATCACGCATGCTTCCAATTTCCGGGCTGCTAGAAATCTTTTTACTTCATGGTCTTCCACTTAAGTTCCTTGCATCGTCACGGAAATTGGCGATTAGCCTAAACTCTTCCTCTTCGGAAGTAGAATCTTGTTAACCCAGCGACGTATCAAGATCGATAGGTGGGGGCCCTGCCCTTTCTTTGATTTCCATTAACAGGTAATAAATTCAATTTGCCTAACCCAAAGAACTTGTCCGCCCACCTTGTTTATCACCATCTTTCTCCCGATAGAATTAGAAGGTGAGAAGGTTGATACGCTATTGAATAACATTTAAGATATCTGTATGCAACGTATGCTTAAAGCTGTCAGGAATTTTTTAAAGCTTTTATGAGCAGTTTTCAACTAAGAAATACTGAGATATAGACTAAGAACGGCAACTAAGAATTTCGTAGAAATTCACTACTAATACTAGTTGAATTCTCTTTTAAAACTAATCATTTACGAATGGATTGACAAGCAGTTAGTGGAAAGATCAATCATCTTTCTAGGAAAATGTTTAGATGGATTTCCTTGTCATTTGATTTATCTTCACATTTCAGTCAAAAGCAGGATATAGTTTTAACTTTTTGGTAAATATTGTTAAGATATCAATATCATTAAGTATACAGAAAAATCAGTGCATATTCCAATATCTTTAAGATTTAAATTACAAGTAACATAAAATATTAATATTCACGATTTAGGTAGGTTTTAACATAAGAATTCGTACACTCAGAAATAAATGTGACCTATGCATTTCCGTTCTAGTAATTCATTAACAGTTCATTTAACTTTTATCTTTTTAAGTCTATCGACAAACTGATGTTGTTTTGAAAAATAAATTGTGTTGTTCCACTTTAAAAATCATTGGTTATCGATGAAGGAAAAGAGAAAAAAAAATTATAAATTTGGATTTAATTTGGCAGCATTTTATTACATGTTAAAAGTTGTATTATGTTATAAAATTAAAATGAAAAAAAAAATAGTATATAAGAATATATTACATGCTTCAATGCCAGAAATAATTTTTACAGATCATAAAAATAGATAAAAGAAACAATTGCATTAAACAAAAATTGAAGAAACTTTTTTTTTCAGTTTATTTCCATATGTTTGACAAAAGCAGGCCAAAACGCTTGAAATGTAAAAATATTACAGCTTCAGTCTATGTAAAAAAAAATTGCATAATCAGAAATTTTATGATTGCAAGAAAATGAAGTTGGAAATTTCTTAAAGATATAAGTAAAAAACATAATGCAATATGCAAATTTTATTGTAAAAAATGATTCAATTCCTACTAACGCAACTTATAAATAACTTGTTACCAACATTCTTTGTTTATCAGAATCATCTTACACTAAATGTAAAGAAATACATCCTTTTAAAAATACGAAATCTATATTAAACGTAAATTAAAAATTAAAGAGTGAAAAATATATTTGAAACCCTTAAACGCTTTAAAATTAAAATTAATTTATTAAATGTATAGAATACTCAATGTAATATAGAAAACAAAATTCTAAAAAATGGATTACTATCAGGTTGTGCGTGTGAAAAGCGTTTTATTTAGTAGTTTCCGAAAAAAAATGGAGAAATGTTTGCCTCCCTACCATCAGTGTTTTTTATGTGACAAATACTTATTGTCTCCCTGCCAGCAGTGTTATGTGACGGATACTTATTGCATTAAAATGTGAAAGAAATGTCATATTTTGTAGAACAGATATAGAATATATCAAGTAATTTGTAGAATGAGTTCGTGGTTATACCATTTTTATGTAATATGGAGAATCTAGCGTATCCTTTTTTTATGTGTCTCGTACATAATTAGCAAAAAATGCATATAAAACAAGTCTGGTCACTACAAGTATTTTAAGGAGTGCATTGGATAATCATGAAGATATTTAAAAATATTTAAATAAAACAGAGAAGGAAAGGTAATTCTATTCACATGAAGCAAGGTTAATTTAAAAATGTTTTTTTAGTATTTTGGTATTAAAATGTAAAGTTTTTCTTACTTATTTTATGTCTTAAATAATTTTCCATTTCAACATTCAAGCATTTTTACTTTTCAATATACGAGTGGTAACTTAATTTAATCATTTTATCTCATTACTTTTTTTGAGTTTCTTATTAAATATCTCTTTCTCTGAACTCTGTCAACTGCTTTTTTAAATTTTAGAATAAGTATTGAGGCAGACATATGAACAAATATGGTCACTTGATAAATTATTATTAGATTAATTCAACAAAACTTAATTTCAGCGTCACTTGTCCTTTTAAATTATCCATTTTCTATTTAAACTACATTTAATTATTATTAAATTTCCAATTATTCTATAAAGTTAGATTTCAATTTTCTTTTGATGTAACATTGAAATCATTTGCAGTTTCCTTAAGAGTACTCAAACAATAAAGTTACAAATTAATATTTTATAAAAGGAGATTTCATGGCCTTTTTGTGGTTTTATATGTATTAGTTTTCAAGAGGATCAGAATGTGATATATTTTTTGCTTTAAAATTATTTAACATGTTGAAAAAATGTATATTGTTCTCTAGCAATTATAAAAAAAATAATTGAATATTTATCTTAATTAATAAATTTAGTAACATTATTTTCAAATATATAATTAACAACGTATTTTAATGCACATCTAAAATTATCATGTGTAACTAAAACGATAATATTACTTTAGTTTATTATGCAGATTTTTTAAATTTTATGAATTAATATTTAATTTATGATATTGAAAGTTGAAATTTAATTTAAATAATTTTTGAGTTTAATAAATGTATTACATATTCTATGAACATATTAAACCATCTCAAAAGTAAAAGTTATTTCTACTAAGCAGTCATTAAGAAAGTGATATATAAAACAACAATTAAAAAGAGCAAACTAATGGTACGACTATAGAAAAAGCATAAAATAAAGTTAATTAAGCTTTATTTATTATTTTACGCTCATTATATAGAAACGAATGCAACATTTGTTTACTTTTGTAAAATGTTGTTTTGAATATGAAGCATGTTTTACTATTTTATTTTGAATGTGGCGCATATTTTTTTTATTTCATTTTGAATGTGACGCATATTTTTTTATTTCATTTCGATTATGAAGCATATTTTTTCTTAACATTTAAGAGTTATATTACGATAAGAAAATAGAATATCAAAATAAAGAAGATCATACTTCTTTGGGTAGATTTGGTTTTAAATGTTTTTACACATTTCTACTTTTAGTGCTTTACAAAAAAAAATCTCTATTTCTATATAATAAATTTATAGCACTTTATTAATTTTAGTTACATTTGAATAGGCGCTGAAAATCTATGAATTTTTGTTCCTTTAAGTATTTAATTACATTCCATCCGTTCTATCGTTGTAGTTTAAAAGAGGAGGCGGTTAATAAACGCTTCAAATTAACGAGATTTCTTAAGGTGTGTCGTTCGAAGAAAGTGATTAAAGAAGTTTGATGTTTATCGGTCCGGTGATTAAGAGATTTGGTGACGTTTAGATTGAAAAAGTTGGAAACATCAATTAAGAGCTTGCTGGCGACTATTACATACGGTGTTGTAAAAAGAAAAGAAACGTGGACTTGACATGTCTTTCTTTTATCTTCTTTTATTTCTAAGTCTCTTATAAATTGAGATGCAAGATGTATCGCTTATCTGAATGATTTACAGCTCAAAATAATTCTTTTGAATTGGATTATTGATATTTCATAAGATTTTATTTATTCTATTATATTATATGTGAGTACATAAAAAGAAATTACTTCTCAACTAACGATTGAGGGACCTAGCACAAAAAAAAAGGTATGTCTAAAATTTCGTATTAAGTAATTATACTTGAATACAGAAAAAAAAAATTAGCTAACAGTACAGAAAGTTAGTGCAAAAACAAAGTAAACTCAAATTTTGCAAAAATATTGATTCTTCTTCCTTTCTTTACTCTGGTGAATGCAATAATGGGCACGAATGCAATAAAACAAGCTCTTCTTCGTGGCAAAAATTAGGAAAAGGCAACGACATTACCTGGTGGCTTCTTCACTTTTATTTGCCTCTTCTCAATAATTTGGGATTCTAAACACTGCCCTTATATTGCACCATAAACTTCACTTGCTCACACTACAAAGCCTAGCTTATGTATGATTATGTTGACAAAATATTACATTTAAATTTATATATATACATATACCAATTAATACACATTTTAATACTTTCAAATAATGAAACTTATAAGCAAATGTTGGAAAATAAAATGCTTAAAAGAAAAGTGTATTATTAACCATTTCAGAAAAATTTAAATATTTTTGAGGTAAATATTAACTTAACCCTCGTTATTATTTTTAAATATAACGCATTTACAACTACTGTTATCGATAACAACTGTAATCAACAATGGTGGAAGTAACAATTGTATTTGATAAGTTTTTCACAAATTGTTTTGATAGGAGATCCAACTTATAAAAGTATTGCACATATGAAGATTGTCATAGGAAAATTTTGCAGTAAATAAATCATATGTTAAATAATACTTCGTTTTTAATAAAAAAAAAAATCTTCAATACTTCTTAACAAACAATTGATAATTTTGTAATATCGAATTTTTTTTTAATGTAATCAATTTATAATTTGGAGATATCAAGAATTTTGAAAACTACGCAAGGAAAGCAATTTTTGAAATTTGTCTCTAGGATCATCTAAAAAAAATAGGTATACGACTCAAATGAAAAAATCACTCCCAGAAAAATATTGTAATTATTTAGCTCTTAACAATTGGAGGAAAATAACTTTTGTACTGATTTACTGATGAAGCTCTGGAATGTCTGTATTGAAAAGATACATCGCCATAAGACAATTGCATTCTTTTACTGTATGATTTCATCTCTCTCTCACTTTTTTTTTTTCAGAAAGAAAAATTGAACCGTAAACAGAACGCAATCGTGTTTCAAGGTACGGTGGTGGAACACACCCAACACTTTAAAAAAAACGAAGGTTGAAACTATCCAGAAAAAGAAAATGTTTCCAGAAGACGTTTGGAAAGACAATGAACAGCAGAAAGTGCAGTTTTTAGGAAGTGTGAAACTTTTATCTTGGACACAAGAGCGTGACATAAAGTTGTAGGGACACATTCTACCGCTTTTTGCTTCAACATTTTAAACTTTTACTTTTTGGGTGACGTGTTTCTGCTCACTGCACATACCATTCTTTTTTTACTATTTTTATCCTCCCGATCTATTTTTTGGGTCGCCCAATCGAGCTTTCTATCTTCTAGTAGAAAAGGGAACAAAACAGTTCGAGCAAAACCTTTTACGTCATCGTTCAGTTCTTTCAAGAATATAGATGCAATTGTTGGCATCAGCATTCTTTTCTTAGATAGTGTATCCATAAAACTAAAATACTTATTCCAATCACTGTCTCGATTAAAAATGCAAAATACTATAATTTAAACTTAAACATGAAACATAAATATACATGATAATATATTAGAAAATTAAGAAAGGATAAGTAGATGAAATAATTAGTTTAACTCTTACTCCAGCATAAGATGCAATATATTTCTAACTGTTTAAAGATAATGATTCACACAGACAAGAAAAATCCAATGATGAGTATGATTAATAAATTTTTTTTAAAACCCGAAATCATAGAATGTAATACATGCTGTGGTACGCATGACATTTTAGAAAAAATAATAAGTAATATAAAACATTTATTCTTCCAAAGGAAATATTTATATATGTTACAAATGTAATATTGTTAATATCAGTTGAATGGGAAAACGAATTTTGAAAAATAAAACAATAGGTTTAGGATTTTTCAAAATTTTAAACACCACATGAGGTATTTATGAAGTATATATTATGCATACAAAATTTGAAAATATTGTACTGGAATTATTTGGAAAAATACAATGAATTGGTAATTTATTCACATGAATTTTACTTAAGTATAAAACATATACAATGTTAACGCAAAAAATCCTTTTTTACTAATAATATCTAGATATCATTGAAGTTTTATTGAAATTCCCAATAGAAAAAAATTCAGTTTTCTGCTGAATTTTAGTTAAGTATATATCACAAAAAGAAATGTGAGTTTAATTTTTAAGTAATAAATATTTAACTTTAATAATATTCTCAAAACAACATTTTCCATTTTGGAAAATTAAATTCAGCATTTTTCGTTATAAATTTTTTTTTCAAACAATCATACGAAAACCCAAAATATGTGTAAAATTATAATAATAGAAGTAGTTTATATCTGAAGTGTGGTTCATACAGAATTCATATTTTTAAAGCAATTTATTACTCAAATATTTTTATGCAAAGCGAAACAGAAAATATAAACACAAAATATTTAAATTTCAAACTAATCATTTTTAAACTCCCTCCCAAATGCATATTCATGGTATTTTATTTCACTAATGCATACGCACGCACGCGCACACACACAGTAGAATATATATATATATATATATATATATATATATATATTCTACTTTCCGCTTTATAATTTTTGCATGTTTCCTCAAAATTTAAACATTTATTTAAAATGGGGGAAAAAAAACATGCATTTGAACTCTGTCAGAGAACAAAAAATTCCTTCTTTTCATCACTTTTAAAATAAAATCCATTAAACTTTTTTTTAAATACTTAAAGAGTAAAATTCGTCAGAATTTACAGGAAGTCAGAAAAAAAACCGAGTTGAACGATCTTAACTAAATTAATTTTTTATGCATCACTATAATAATATCATTTTTATTCTCTTTTCATCTTTGAACGCAGAATTTAAAATTCTCAACTTATTTCAAATATTCTCTTGAATTTCTTCGTTTTGCTGAATAATAAGAAGAGTTTCTTCGCTGTTTTGAATAAGAGCTCCTCTTGCGAGAGAGGGATCGCCGTTGAACCGACTTTACAAAGATTTTTGTCCCATTTCCAAATCACTCAAATACCTGACAGCGAAGCGACCTCTCTTACAGAACCCCGAAAACTCCAAAAATGTAAAGTGGGCTGAAGTAGGGAGGGTGGATTGGCTCTAGATAGTCCATCTACCCTAGCCTCACGTTGTCATGGTAACCGCTGTTCCTATCGACCGCAAGCCCCCCTCCTCTCGGCCCAACTGCGATAGCGCAACAAGTCACGTGACTGCTATGCGGGGGCTCAGTTACAAGTACGGGGACGATTTGCAAGTACAAAATTCCGGTGACCCCCTTCCGCCACCCCCGTAGTAGCTTCCGCTTTTTCCCACCGACTCCCTCTTCCCCTTTTTGTACTCCCAAGTATTCGAATTTTAAAGAACGTTTTATCTCTTCCTTTCCTCACCCTTACAAAAGAAAGATAAACTCTTATCTTATATATTTTCAAGGTGTTTACTGAAATACTCGA
Organism: Nephila pilipes; assembly: GCA_019974015.1. Lineage (NCBI taxonomy): Eukaryota > Metazoa > Arthropoda > Arachnida > Araneae > Nephilidae > Nephila > Nephila pilipes. Next base: position 808,998 of record BMAW01105872.1, on the reverse strand, counting down.
TTCGTAAGTAATTGACTGAAAGTTATGGGTAGTATCGTGGGATTTTTATAGGCCGTTAATGAAAGTAGTGTTGTGAAGATTTTGATACATGTCGAGTTTCGGAATTGTTGTTTACTAGTTTGAGAAGAGAGGATTTCACGAATATTTCAATCTGTTTCTCCAAATGTTTTCGCGCAAAATAAATAATTCAAGCTTGAATAAAATTTTGTGTGAGTATATTTCCAGTTCTTCGAAGTCGCGGCAAATTTAAGGGTTTGTAATTTAGAATTTATTGATTATAATACGTATTATATGAGTAAAGAAATTGTTCATATATGTAAGCACAGAATAAAAACCATTGAAGGACTTTAATCATTCATTAATAATAAGAAAAATTATACAGTTATCTAGTTTCAGTTACAACACATTCAAATTCGATTTTTGCAATTTTTGATACATATTATAACAAATATTTGCTAAAATGCTTGCATTATGCAAAATATATATATAAACATTATGAATAATTTTTCTTTTAGCATTACATAACATTACTTTATGAATCAATTAATAATTAAATGCATAAATCTAAAATTATTATCAAACATACTTGATAGTAAAATACGTGTTATTAATTTAGTAAATAATTATAATTTTCAAAAAAATATAATTATTTATTAATGATTATTGCATAAATATAAGCAAATATTTTCAAACATATCTAGGAGTGTGATAGAAATATTAGCAATTCATTAAAAAAATCACATTTTACATATTTTCGTTGCCTTATTATGACTAAATTATACATTTTTAAGTCTTCGAAAAGATATATATATATATATAAACGACAGTCGTCACTCAAAGAGTAGTTAATATTTCGTGAGCAACCCCTTATGTTACCGTAATGCAATACAAAATTATTCTTAAGACTTAACAATATCTCTATCACTCAATGAAATTTTTAAAGAATATTAATAAAGATGTGGAAAGAAAAGTAAAGTTTCTGTTTGGATTCGTTCCAAATCGATTACAGATGTTAACTTTCAGGATGTAATTTAGTTTTTTTTTTTTTTTTTTACTTTTCATTTTTTTTTATTGCTGTTCCTTTCTTTTTCTTTTTAATTCTTTAGTATGCCATCATTCCATATATTCTATTATTAATGTAATAAGTCTATTTTCGTCTCTGAGTTAAGCAATCGGTTCAGCTTAACTTTGAATGCTAAATATTTAAATAAGACAAAAAGAAATTAAAGCAATTAAGTTAGTTTTATCACAGATTTTTCGAACTTTCTTCAAAAGAGGGAACAATATCTGCTTCCTATGAATTATTGTGTAGGTGTGTCATTGAATAGAGTACTTTAGCAAAGGCTGAAGTGGAATTTCTTAACCAACAATCCATAAATCTTGCATAAGTTCAGAAGGTTAGGATTAAGAAACTGGATCTCATTACTTATATTTTCAGAAGCACTTAATTAAATTTAGCATTTTTCCATTAACAAAAACTAGCGATAAATTGCGAATGTACAAATTATACTTATATTGTATAAATTTTACCCTGAAGAATACCACGCCTTAATTTTATTCCGAGGAACAAAACTATCTCTTAACCTATAAACTTTACATTCTTCACATATAAAGGCATTTACACGCTACGATTTTTTTACTTTGGATTCACATTTTTTTCCGTTGATGAATAATACATTAAGAAAGAAGCATATGTAGTAATGTATATTTCTTACAATGGTTATTGTTTTCAATATTTCGTATTAGTCATTCCTTGTGGCGTCCTCTTTTAACTGCTTGTAACTTTTTCACAGTGCCTTGAGGCAGCACGAACCTCTTGCACATTCACACTTACCCCGAGTCGGCATTTAAGAAATAATTTCTGCATCAATGCAGTTATGCAAATTACAAGTATTCTGAATGAGCCTTTGGGGCATTAATATTTATATATTAGAATTTATAGCTATCTGATCAACACAACAACAACGGAAGAGGATAGGAATTCTTGCTTTACCGATCCGCAAGCTATCCTAATGATTCCGTATCCTGTTCGACTCATTTCCTGGACTTGCATGGATTCCCTTCTCTCTATCGACAGCCCGATCCTGCTGAGCTCATATTGGATGAGCAGAATATATCTCGCATCAGTAGATTTACCATTTTCTGGATGATCGAATATTCTTTTCAATGGATACTAGAGGATACTAGAGAACCGGCATTTTAGAACTAATTTCTGCATGAATGCAGTTATGCAAATTACAAGTATTCTGAGTGAGCCTTTGGGGCATTAGTATTTATAGCTGTCTGATCAACACAACAACAACGGAAGAGAATAAGAATTCTTGCTTTACCGATCCGCATGCTATCCTAATGATTCCGTATCCTATTCGACTGATTTCCTGGACATGCATGGATTCCCTTCTCTCTATCGCCAGCCCGATCCTGCTGAGCTCATATTGGATGAGCAGAAGATATCTCGCATTAGTAGATTTACCATTTTCTGAATGATCGAATATTGTTTGCAATCGTCCAAGAGGATGCTCGACAGTTATTCTTCATCAAAGTCTAGAAACATAACTTTGTGATATAAGATGTGTGATTGGTATTACAAGATAACTTTCTGATACTGGATCTATCCAGTTATCATTAGCTATTGATTTTGTTTTATTTTGAACTAACTTGATTTTTGTTCTATATGAACAAACGATATTCTCATTTCACACTGCTATATAAAATGGCATATAAATATTGATACTTTAAATCTTAAATTAAACTGGATCATTTACAATTTACTGATCTGAATCAAGTGTAGTGTGATACATCCTCACGCATTCTGTTACCCACTTTATTGGTTTTTACATTTTTACTTTATTAATATGCAAGTATAGGCATTTATATTTGTGTATTATTATGCGAATAATTTTATTTTATTCATATGTATAAAGGAAGTGGACCATGGAAAGAGTAATAAAATTCAAAAGGAGCCCATAACTTTTATTTAACTGATATAAAGAGTCTTTGATCTAGAGATTTGTTTCTAACCTACAGTGCATTCAAATACAAATACCATCAAATATTTCTGTGGAGAATAGTGGACGTTGCAGTAAGTTGTTTTTCCTTGGGTGTCAAATTCTTCTCATAGTATGATGTAGAAGATTATTGAATAAATTATCAGGAAATGAAATGTCATCATTATGTGACAAAATTTTAAAATTGCTGAGTCCAACACTAGTAACACTCTTTTTTGTTTCAATACTATTTAATTTTTTTTTAAAAAAACCCCATGATTATAAATAGGTGAAGACTACTACAATACATATAAATTAAAAATTTGATTTTATTAGTAAACAAATATATAAACCATGGATGCCTAGAGAGAGTTTTTCAGTTGAGAGTAAGGAATTCGATTCTAACTACACAGTAGAGTGTCAAAAAATTATTACTATACATTATGTGGGATATACAGAAAGTAAAAATACTGAATATCTGACGCTCTAAGGGGAATTTTGAGCAAAATTGTCTGCACTGCTTTCAAGTACAAAGTATTGAAAATAGAATACATATTTGTTTTTCTCATTTATTTGAAAACTCTAGTTGTAGAGCTGTGTTGAAATCAAAGAGTGTGAAGCGTGTGTCAATTTCAACTTCTCTATCACCTGCAGCTGCGAGTGGAACAGCGTAATCCGGCTTCTACTCGCAATGGGAAATGCACCATTCCCGATTTTTAATGAATTAAAAACTGCTAATAGCTTCAATGTCATGAACCATACTAATGTATGCAAGTGGTGTCGCAAGTGTAAAAATTTCAAAAAAAAAATCAAAACCATTGTTTTTGACCTTAAAAATCAGGGATTTTGACTTTAAGACTGTAAAAAATTCTCCTCATTGGAATTTTACTCAGAGAGAAAAATTAATGCCAAGAAGTATTGAGAAACTACGGATGACGATATAGAAGAAAAGAAGGGGCATGTAAACGAAGTGAGAATGTTTGTCTGAGAGATAATGTATGCCCCCAAACAGCCAACGGAAAATAGAAATTCTTGGACTCATTTATTTGGAACATAATAAACCACCTCTCTCATATTTTCATCTCTTCACCACTCTGAAGTTGCTTATGGTTGGAAAAAGACTTTCGACCAAAAATGATGTCCATGGTGTCGACAATTAAATAGACAAAACTGGTCGGAGACTTTTTTGACAAAGAAAAAAGGAAGCTCGTACCTTAGGTCACAAAAAATATTGTGAACAAATGCGATTATATTGAAAAGCATTGTTTCGTACAAGTTTGTGAATTTGAATACTTTTCAAGTACATAACTTTTTCGATTTCTAACAAAATTAATACACTTTCTGGCTAGACAGAATAAAGGGCATTTTGCACTAGGCGAGACTCACCCTTAGATTTAAGCTCAGATATGCATCTGTTTTGATCAGAGAATATGCAAAATAGAATGTTGAGAAATTTAAATTAGCGAAAATTTGTACATTATACTCTTTGTTATTTGTGATGCGATATCGCAAAATAAAATAATTTATTGGTCAACATGCCTGTTTTACGAGTCAAATTTCAATTTCATTTAATCAAGAACTGAATGATGAAAGCCGCCTGTTAGACAGGTAAACGAAATTTTCTTGTGAATTATTGTAGATCAAACATTTTGGTGCGAAATCCTAAGAACTTTGCCTGTCGATAATTAACATAAGTGAACTGATTCAATTACCAGACATTTTGAAAAATAGAGAGTACCATAAATATAACTGCGAATCTGAGATGTTCTAGAAGTACTGTTTGAAAGGCGGTAACTGATACTGTTAAGTAAAAAGAGAAATCGAATTAAATAATGAAGATAAAAATCACTTGATACACTTGAACCCAATTGTATTATTAGCGAAACTCAAGGCTAATGATACTGGAAGCAGACATGGATGACATGATGATCTAATTTATGCAAACATGGATGATCTAATTTATGCAAACTTCAAGAAGTCGAAATGGAAATTGAAAAATATCATGTATATTAGGACAACATTATTACGCGGGAAATATGCTAATAAATTAATTCTAAAAAAGGGATGCGAAAACAAACGATCATTGATACCGAACAATTTGAGAACAGAGACGAACATTAAATCACTATAAAACTCCTCGTTTGCAATAACTTCAGTACGATAGAAATAATAAGTTTAATGACTTTTATTATCAGTTGAAAGGAGACAGTAGCGTTTTGTATGATGTCTGAATATTATGAAGTTGCGTCAAAGGGAATAACATAAAGAAGACGACTGTCAAAACTATACAAAAAGATGCATTCGTGGAAGGATTCGATGAGTCGCTTTGGCAGATTACTGCTTCCATTTCAATTGCTCGAATGGAAGAGTTTGCCTTCCACTTTCGGAATTGACATAGTACTTTCCTGGATCACTTTATTCAAAGATGATGATGAGAAAATTGCTATTTGTTT